>WTSP01008184.1:102013-113149 GCA_025331215.1 Actenoides lindsayi
ATTCAGATATATATATAAAACCCCACAAAGGTGGGCGCATATTTTTCTAATATTTTCAACCTTGAATGGGTCTTTATTTTACTATAATACCCTTATCCTGCTCTCCCTTAAAAAAAAAAATTACATCTTTGTAAAGGTGCACGGCAAAGTATGGTATCAGTAGAGAGGGTAAGTTATTAACGAAGCGAGCATCAGAAATGATCCTGTCAAGCCAATCCTGTGGATTTTAACCCTTTCAACCCTGCCAGGCCTGAGCGGGTGTATTTATACATTCTGTTCGTTGTATCATCAACTATGACCACGGGCCAACAGAAAAATGCCAGGCAATTTTTAGCACAAGCTCAGCGTGGCTCCATGCCACGCTCTTCAGATGGCACCAAGCCTTTCTAATAGTCCTGCCTGTTTTACCCTCCTCCCTCCAGCTCCAAAAAAACCCCACCATGAATGTAAACCTTCAAATCTTTCCATTGCCCGTAATGAAAGGGTAGTTTAGCAGCAAAAATGTGAGGGGGATATCGTTACTCGAGTTCCAGCAGAGGTTGGGAGGCTGGCACGGGAGGGAAACTATTTCAAGTGGTAGTGCACCCGTAAATAAATAAATATTGACATTTTATGCCAGGATCTGTGCTGTCCTTGGAAAGGGCAGGCAGGGAACACAAGGCACATTCAGAAGACCACAGAGATTATTTAAATGGAGAAGAGTAAGTGCTATATATACATTGTGTGTACGTATATATATAGGCTTTTCTGGGTCTGAGCCTGAAAATATTTGCCCCTTTGAGCAGGTTACGGGTGTAAGTGTTCGCAGGGTTACAGGAATTATTTGTTGCCTGCCAGCACAGTTATGGAGAACCATGCTCAGATCACCCTCTGTGGCAACCAGAAGAGACTCCTGCATCTGCATCTGCACCAGCATCTGTACTCCAGCCTGCAGTGACCACCAACAGACGGTTCCTGGGCGGGTGGTGGAAAGAGTCCTCCCAGCAAGAGGTCACAACACAGGTCCCTGCAGCCCTCCACAGAGAGCAAGTTCTGCTGGTCCTGGAGAATAAGGGATCTGAGTCACTCCTGCCCTCCTGGATGGAAAATGCTATATTGAGAGCATCTACATCTGTCTTAGATATAATCATGGGTATGGCACTGTTCCTGCAAAACATTTGCACCAGGAAGCAACTTGACACATGGATGAAGTTCCAAGTGAAGTGAAAGGCATGAAGTTAATTACTGGCAGGACCTGACATTTAGAAAAGTACTTTAAACAGGATTTAGGCTTGATTTTCAGCTTAAGTACTTACATCCAAAACTAAGATTCAAAAAGACCTCTTCAACCACCTGGCCCTGGAGATCCCAACATTTTCTAATACCTTCTTTCTTCAACCTGAAACCACCACATCTATGCTTATGCTTCTGCTCTGCTCACCCAGAACCAACCAGTCAAACACTCCCCTCCTGCCAAAGACCCTCTAAAAGCCAGAAAACAGCACAACACCGGTCTCCACACCAAGATCTCATGGGGCATCTGGAGCATCCTTAACCAACCTGCTCCCAGAACAAGGCTGTGATCTTTGTTTTGAAAGCACTGTCACCTGGGGAGAGAAATACCCAATACCTTGGTATTGGGTATTCAGAGCTAGTCCAAGTCTCTTGTTGCGTTAAACAGATTTAAGTTCACATGCAACCTCAGAGACATCCATTTAGCACAAATCTAGAGGTTGTTCTGGGTGAGGACCTACTAGAAAGACCTACAAGGTCCCTGTGACCAAGAGGACAACCCACAGGTGAGACCCTGCCTCTGTAACCCATTCACCTCAGAGTGGGAAGTCCTGGATTTTGGCCCCACATCCTGATGATATTTCAACTGCTTGACATAAAATGCACACGCAGATGCCAGAGAAGGGACTACCACTAAGTCCTGGCTTAGCTCAAGCCATGGGTGACATGCAAAGCAAAGCCCAGGTGGCTCTCATGGTCCTGAGCAGGTGCCCGTGAAGGAGGCACACATTACCTCTGCATCCTGGACATCCTGTGGAGCTCCATGTCATCACTGCCGCGGAAGCCTTTCGCAAAGGGGTTGTTCTCAATCTTTAGCTGGGTGATCTGAAAGGGAGGAAATGCAACAGGTTCATTCATTCAGGCAGGGCCTGGGAGAGAGGGGATAGCGTCTATTAAACCCAAACCAACAGGGTTATGGGGGAAAACACAGCTTCCAGGAACTCAAGTGATCCTTCAGCTCAGGCTTTGACCACTCCAGAGGGGCCTTCCTCTAGCATTCTCCACTGGAAAAATACCTCCTGTCAACAACCTCTCGCTTCTTTCAGGTTTGTACCATATCTAACACATGGGACTGGACAAACAGATGCATTTTTCCCTGGAGGAAGTCTGTTTTCTTAGAGTTACTTACTTTCTTTTTGCTGTTGAGACAGAAAGAGCTGCACTGACCAGAAGACCAGGGATGAAAGTCGTATTACCCCAACAAATCTCACTGACACCAACAAATATTTTCTCATGAATGTGCAATCATGACCAAAACCTTACCTCTCAGACCCTGGATCCTCTGGCTCAAGCTGGAAACACTCCCCTTTTCTGTATTTCAGACCAGCTAAATGTACTCCAGATGCTCTGCATCTGACATCTTGCCCCAACAAGCCCCACACCTGTAAGCACTGCATGGACTAACTACCAAAGGTACATGGAGAGCAACTCCACCTCCGACCATGATGCCTTGGAGGAATGTATGTCTAGAAGGAATAATTCCAGAAGGAATAAAGAGAGACTAGTTTGCTCACTCAGGTGGCTACCTTCAGCATCTAAAGTTTGCTGGGATGAATTTCTTTCAGACTGCTAATTTTGGTCCTCCTACAACATCTAAGTTAAATACTTAGAAGGTACAGAATATATCCAAAGCAACTGTGTTGCTCAAAGAGGTGCAATCCCCTCCTTCACATAACCTGCTCACCTGAGCCCTCAAGGAGAGGTTTCTCAAGCCAGGGGCTGCCATTTAAGCAAATATTAACTGTGGACCAGCGAAACCCTCGAACGTTCTGCTGATCTTGTATAAAATCACTCTGCCATGCCAAATTTCATGCAAATGTTTTGGTGTCTTTGCAGAGCGAGCAGGACTGAGTCTGGATCAGGTGTGATCTAGCAGCAATGCCCTAATATTCAGACCAGAGATGCAACAGTTTCCCTTCTTCTCTTTCCCCATCACTGCCTGGCAGTCCAAGCCCTCAGCTAGGAGTCAGGAGAGCCACTTACACTTGCCCAGGAGGAAAGACAACCCTGTGTTTGCCATTGGAGGAACTTCAAGAGTTCACAGCATTTCACGGAAACATTGTCCCTCCTTCTGGTTGAAAACTGGCCAACAGGAAGGAAAGAGCTTGAGATCAATTGTAGGAGAACAGAGGAAGGTCCACGTTCCCCAAATCAAGCACACACAATAAGACCCACCTCTTTGCCAAAATTCAGACAGGAAAATCTGGCTTGGCTAGTGTCAATAGCAAACCCATCCAGGTGTCTACACAGATTATTTTGCTGTTTTCTCATCTTACAGCATTTTTTTTTCCCCCAAAGGCCATTTTTTATTTGCCGTTTTTGTCTAATTCAGCCCTAAATCTCACAAATCTTGTCCCAGTGGGCATTCCCATTAAATGAGGACCTAATTTAGTACATGAACAGGACATGGAGCTTTTTTTGTTTGTTTTTTGGGGGGGTTTTTGTGTGTCACGCATTTCAGATTTCAAAGAGAAAGGCAAACAAAGAATCAATTTGGCCCAATTTGCCATTTGAGCCATTCCCCAGCAGTAGACTAGGGGCATATTTTATAATTAAAAGCCCTGAATAATTAGACAGTCACTGTGTATTCTGAAAAATAATCGCCTATCGGTTTCCACCGGACAGATGGCAGCACTTCTGGAATAAATAATAGGCATTATTCAACTCCTTGAATGCTCCTACGCCACTTGCTTTCTGAAGCACACTCAATGCATGAGTTGTCCTCACTTGCCGAACCCAATGGCAATATTTGCTTGCATAAGTCAAGTCCTTCACTGAGCGAGGATTTACAGCGTTGGCATCAGCACACAAATGTACAAAGGGCCGGATTCATCCCAACCTAACCGAAGGCATTTTAACCAAGGCGCCTGCACTGGGAACCTCATCTCCCGGCGTTCCTGCTGGAATCAGTGGAGGGAGATGGGTACAGAGAGCACAAGGGCACTGAGGTGGGTAGCATTGCCCTCACAGGTCCCCAACACGCTCCATTCACCAGAGGAGCCGTCGATGCGCTAGCCCCTAATTTAAGGGCTTCAGATGAATGCCCTGTTTGATGAATCAAGCCTTTAATCACCCACAAAATGTTGGGCAAAATATCGTATGGGACCTCGATCTTGCAAATATGTTGCTTTATGAGAAGTCCCCTAACCCACATCGGGAACATTCGTACAAGCAAAAGTATTAAGATGTGCGTTGACGGCGGGAAGCCCCAAGTGAAGCACGGTTAACTTCAGCCTCCTTCAAATTAGAGATCTGCTAGATTGAAGGCATCTCGAAACCAGGGACTACAGAAAGTTTTCAATTAGGTCTCAGCTCTTTGGTGTAATTCAGATGGACTTCGGCAGAAGCTTTCGGAACAAAGCTTCCCTAGATGATAACTTATGGCCTTAGCACTAAGCCAGGACAGTCCAAGCCAAATTTAACAAAAGCATACACAACAAAACAGAAAACAGAGGAAAAAGTTGGCAAATCCCTGCTTTAGAAAACAGCCTGTGGAAGATATTTTGTTTGGCTACATTTTGTCTGACTTACAAACTACTTCAGAGGTGGAAAAGCAAATGAACGGGTGGAAATAACCTTCTTCTGGATCAACTTTGCCATAGCAAAACTCTGTTTAATTGACTGTAACTCATTGCAGGGGGAGGGGAAGAAAAAGCTGTCAGAAAGTCAAATGACAATTACATCATGAAAAATAATTTAAAAATAAATAAATTAAAAAAAAAAAAAATACAACATCCTGCAAGGTCATTAAGACAGAGTGCCCAGGGCTAAATTATATAGCACAGGTTCGAGAAAACTGTAGGGTTTTGTTTATGTAGTTTTTACTGATGACAAAGTTCGCTCCTGACCACTGATTTCTAAATCTCCTGCAGAACCTTCCGAGACAAGAATTTGCCAGGGTGAAGCCTCCCAGATTTACACTTTTCAGGGCTTGTCTGACCTATGGGTTCATCTTCACTTTAACAGGAAGCAACAGTTCCCAATGAACTCTCAGTGCCGCTCCTCCGTGCTCTTTTCTCTGGGCTGACCACAAAGCACTTCTGCTGAGACATTTCCAATGGCATCTTTAGCTTCAAGGTGATAAAGATTCATTTTGCATCTAGTTAGGTTAAGGAAAGACACTTTTTCAGATATATACATATTTTTTTAGCACAGCCATGTATTTCTATGGGTATTTGTGTCTACAGGCTCATGAATATTGTTATGGCCAGGGTCAAAACTGCCACTTAGTATTACTTTTTGTCAAGCACTTGCCATAATAAGATTCCTCTCAATTGCTTCTAACTTAACAAATTTTTTTAGGGCTAAAATATTCAACACCAGGCATATGCCCTGGGCTCCATATTATTTACTTCTTTTGCTACCAACCAAACTGGTCCCGCTTTTTTTTCAGCACTTCTGCTAAGGGGAAACACACCACCCTGATCCTCTTGGGCTCTTCTGAAACTGTCCTAAAGGCTGGGCATTCTGGGAAAGGGACTTCACATTCTGCAAGGGATGAGGATGCTTAGCTTCTGAGCTCTCTTCTTGGGCACATCTGCCCCAGTTGCACGAAGCCTGAGTGGCAAAAAAAAACCCCAAAGAGAAATAGTAACAAAATCACCATTCAGGTTGCCTCATTCAGTGATGAAAAGGTTGAAGTGATTACCCTTGAACTGAGCATATATGGACCTCCTCGTGCTGTAGGGATACATGTTGTCCCTGCCCTGCAGGTGACCATGGTCCTGCTCAGCATGTCAGAGACAGGCCAGCACCATCCCTGCCATCACTGCAGCTGGCTGTGCTGGGAGCAACTGGAAGGCTGGGTTTCAGACTTGCAAGCACAGAGCCTTTTTCTTTTGCACTCTCACATATCCCAGGTGGAAACCAAGTCAGCGTGAAGGAGGAAGCCAAACCAGAGAAGTGGGAAGGAAAGAAATAGATGAATACAAGGTGTCTGCTGAGACTACATAGATCTGGCTGGGCCAGAGGAGCTGGATGGGGAGCTGGGGCTTGGAGCCCGAGGGAAAGGCCAGCAGAAGCGGGGTGGCTGCTGGCACAGGGGAGAAGATGCTGAAACCAGAAGCCAGTGAAGGAAATAGAAGGGACTAAAAGCCAGTGGCTGGTCAAGGTACTAGTGTGAAACAGAGGGGTTCATTGAAGAGGCTGTTGGCTGTACTGGGAGACAAGAGCAGAGGATGAGAAGAGACAGACCTTGCACAGTGTTAGGTTGAGGGGGAAGGAGGTGGCTCAGGAGGCAGGAGTGGGGGTGGAAAGTGATAATGTATCCTTACAGCGTTTCAGGAGGAGTGCTGGATTGAGGACCAAAAGGGATCAGGGGCTCAGGGCTGGCTGAGCAACTTGTCCCAGGTGTCAAGGAGACAGGAACAAGACCAAGGGCAAAAAGGGACAGAGGGAGTCAGGACTCTTTCAAAGACAGCTTGTGAAGGACACAAGACATCCTGAAGGAAGCACTCTACCTGGAACAGGACTAAGCATTTGATAGTAGAGATGTGAGGACTCCCACAGAGGGTCAGTGGGAAGAGTTCACAGTGGTCCCTGAGCTGCACAGAAATCAGCAGTCCTGGCAGTGAAGAGGAGATACATGATCTCACCTCACTTAACCTCAGCGAGCCCTGCCTGTCTCAGCACTTGGAGAACATCCCTTCAGAGAAGAGTCTGCTCTGAGCAAGGAGAGGGGCTGCCCCTTCTTGCTATGGAGGTGGGAAGAGAAGGGGCCAACAGTCCAGGCTGGGCAAAGAGAGTTTTGGGGACACAGGCCTGCAGGGCTGCCTCAGGGGACTGGACTGGGTCCAGTCTCTGCACAGAGGTACTCTGTGGGATGCCAGCCAGGCAGCTACATTGGCAGCCTCTACTGAAGAGGCGGAGGTGGCTACCTGCAACCAAAACCAATGAGAACTGTGCTCTCAGGGCAAAACATCCCAAGCCCAAGGACCACCTCACCTCAAGCAGCAGCTACACCTACCAAACTCAGTGAGATGCCTGGACAGAGAGACAAAAGGCCACGTGCTCGGAGGAGAGCGGCACAGGCAGCTCTCCAACACTTGGCAGGATGAAACACCAGTTGACTTGGTCCACTTAACAGTGCTTTTCCAGCAGTCCAGGGGTCTTCTGGGGGAGTGGATGAACCTGTATATGTAGAAAGCCCACCAAGTGTGTTTCTCTATGCCCGCTGGCTATCTGGGAGTACATCAGCCTGGTCCTTCCCTGGTCCTCTGCTTTGCTATGGCTCATGCAGCATTTCCGGGAGCCTATAGCATCCCAGATGGGACTACAGTTTCCTTCAAAGAATTTGGGCTACCAAGAATGTTAAATAACTCAGAAAAAAAAAAAAAAATCAGCATAAAACCGGATATCCTGAGGGGGGAAAACCAATATAAAGCCCAAGTCCAGCTAACAGGGAAAGTAGGTTGTAAAAATTAATGAGAATAATTGTTGCAAATTCTTGCTTTTGAAAGAACCCTCATGAGGGCAGAACCTTAATTATTTCTGTCTATTAGGGTTCATTTCCTGATCCTAAGCAGAGAGCTAGTACCTAATAAATACGAGCTAGTAACACAATGATTTAAGCTACAGCAAAACGGTGCTTAACTGCAGGGGAAGTTAATATTTGGGAATCAACCTGATTGCAAGCACCCATTGTGTAAATGGCAAGGAAATGAAATGTGCATGTGACCTATTTTAACACCTCAATATTTCTGGGGTATTTTTTCAGGGTTGCAGAGAGGGGGGGAGGTGGTCGACCAAGCTGCTGACAACCGCACTGAAAACTTTACCAAAACTTTCTTCGTAGCTTAAGCCTCCTTTTGGGGAGTAGGACTGGAAACAGGGAGACCTCAGGGTGCTTAAATATCTTTTCAGGCTGTTTAAGATATCAGGGGAAATAAGCACAAGCCCTACATTGGGATTGCAGCTGTGCTAGTTGAAATAAATGGATGGATCTGAAATCAGGCAGTTTTTTTCTCTAAGTTGTGCAAGCATAGACTCCAAGGCATCTGTGGGCAAGTGGTATTATTTATACTGCAATATAATTCACCTATAACATAGCTCT
This sequence comes from Actenoides lindsayi, assembly GCA_025331215.1. Classification (NCBI taxonomy): domain Eukaryota; kingdom Metazoa; phylum Chordata; class Aves; order Coraciiformes; family Alcedinidae; genus Actenoides; species Actenoides lindsayi. The sequence continues at coordinate 110,337 of WTSP01008184.1, forward strand.
TGAAACCTAAAATGTGCCTGTATAAATTGGGCTGTGCATATTTGTATGTAAAATACACGGGTGAATAAAAACTGTGTGAGAGAGACAAACTGTGGGCAATAGGAAAGTTTGCATGAAGGATGCTCTACAGGTGATGGGTGGAGGTGGAAGAGAATGGCTGTAAGCGGGGGAAAAAAGGCAGTGCACTGACAAAGAGATGCAGGGAGTGGAGCTCGACGCAGAGCGGCGGGACTGCCTCGCTTGTGGCAACGGGCAACGCAGTCTGCACGGCAGCGTGAAAATTGGTTTTGCCCAGCGACGTCTCAGCTGTGAAAGCTGAACTCGGGTTTCTGCCTGGGGAGAAGATCCCACTTGCCACTCGACTCCGCTGAAGGATGTTACCCCTCCCTCACAACCAGCATCTACAACAACGTCAGATGCACATCGCCTCAGCCCCGGTGTTATTCTCTATCTGCACGGGGGCAAGCTACAAATTTCATTCCCTTCCCTGGAGAGAGATGCCATTTAGGGTAGATCATTCCCTGGTTTATTTTTATGGCTCTATCTTTTCTCAGTTGGGTCTTTATCTTGGGGCTACGGCCACTCTCAATTCGTTCCCCCAACGATCCAACGCAGCAAGAAGAGGAATGTGTGTGCTGGGGGGGGGAGGGGGGGGGAGGGTTGTAAACGTATGTAAAATGTGTAGGGGCTGTGTAAAATATGTAGTGGTGTCTGTGCTCGGGTGCATGTGTCTGCTGGGCTGCGAGCGCGTGTGTGTCTGTAGGGATTCATGCGTTTGTCAGGGCGTGTGTTTTGACAGAGACGGATACGCAGATGTCATTCCTTATCAAACAGATGTTGTTGATTTACAATCAAATATTCCTGCTCCTCCTAATATGGCAGGTTTCCCAAACTACTGTACTTACATGCTTCTGCTTTGCTTTTAGTTTATTTGCATGATAATTTCTTTTTCTATAAAGCAGTCCTATTTTTCTTCAAAGGAAAGTGGTTACATTCAGGTCTGTTTTCTCAGAGGGAAATGCCTTTAAAGCGAGCAGTGTGTCCTGTTTTATTAACTCCCAGTTCTATTAATATTATATTCTTTCTCCGAATCCATCAAGCAGAAGTTAAACTTGATTTTATAGCCTCCACAGCGGAGTTATAATTTAAGGCATAATTTGGCGAGGACTCAGTTTGGATTCAGTTTGCTTGTCCTGGTCGTGCCAACAGCTCCTATTTTAAAGGGCAGGGAAGTATTTTCTTTTCTCCCTAGTTACGGTGAAACACTCTTTCTTCTCCAGCCTACCTCTGCTCTCTGCCTCTCCCTTGCCAGCTGATGGACAGAGGAAATGCAATTGTTTCGTGCAGGTTTAGGAGATTCCTATTTACATCTCCAGGATTTATCCGGGGTGTTAAACGACCTTTCTCCATTTGAAAAACAATCATTTCACTCTGTCAAGTGCAAAGGAGCCATCCTACCTGCCTGCAAGTATAAGTAAAGCCTGGTAGTAAATTGCTTTCTATTCAACTGGGGGAAGAATTTGCTTTTCATCCCCCTGAAAGAAAAGTGTCTTTTCATGGGGCTCTGCCCTAGAGAGGGTCTGCGGGAAGCAGCGAGAGGCAGCTGGTGAAAGGTATCGCTAATGCATCTGCTGGGAACTACCCCAGCCCTGAGCCTTCATCCTCAGCCCTGCGCCTTCCTCCTCCTCCTCGCTCTCTCGGTGGGGAAGCCCAAGAGATGAGCAGGGGAAGGAGAGGGGACAATGGTCCCGCTGCACCCAAGAAAACCCTTATTCATAAGAAAATTAACGCCATCCCAGCCAAACCCAGCACATTCACCTATATTCTTAGGGTTTTGTTCTGTTTCGCTCGGGCAGGCGGGGAGCTGATTTCAGGCACAGAGCCTCCCTTTCCTTCCAGGGCCTCCTGGCTGCCAAGCCCTCAGCCCCCCACCGACATCCCCGCAGGGCTGGGGAAGGAGCCGGTCCCCAAACAAAGGGCCGGAGCCCGGGTTATCAGCGGCCCGGCCGCGGAGGGGAGCGCCGGGCTCCCCTCTCCAGATTACACGGCTTTGAGCGATCGGGGAGGGGGGGGGTAGAAGATAAAACCAACTTCCTCGGTTGGTCGTCTCCTCTCTGAGCAAACCATCCTGTTGATCTAATTCCCCTTCGGCTCGCTCTAAGCCCTGTCTTTAGACGCTTTGTGCGTGTGGCCAGGAATAACAGAGGGGACGGGATGGGCGTGTGGCAAGAGGAAAAGCAAAAAAAGAAAAGGAAGGAGGGGGAAAAAAAAGAGAAGGGTAAAAAAAAAAACAAAAAAAAGAGTAAAGGAAGGGGGGGAAAAGAGAAGGTAAAAAAGAAAGGAAAGGGTAAGAGGGAAAAGAAAAGTAAGGGAAGGAGAAAAAAAAAAAAAAAAAAGAAAAAGAAAAAAAGAAAAAAAGATGGGCATAAAAAAAGACCGGGAGGGAAGAAAGGGAAAGCGGAGCCGAGGCCCTCAGGAGAAGCAGGAGAGAGGGAGGGAGAGGGGACACGGTTCGCCGGGGAGAGGGCCGGCCCAGCCCCTCACCTTATGGTTTTGGTAGGAGGTGACGGCGATGAAGGCGGTCTCCGGGAAGACGTGGGTGCAGAAGGCGGTGTTCTTGGAGCCAAAGCCGTTGTTCTCGTCCGCTTTCACGATGTGGAGCCGGGGCTGGTATTTGTGCATGGAGTTCAGGATGATCTGGGCAGGGGGAGAAGGAGGGGACATCCCGGGGGACTGGAGGGGGCAAAGCGGGCGGCAAACCCAACCACCCCCACACCCCGCTCACGGGGGGCGCGGACGAAGAGGGGCAGAAG
>WTSP01008185.1:0-18974 GCA_025331215.1 Actenoides lindsayi
TTTTCCACTATTGAAAAATCCCCAAACAACAACAAAACAAACAAACAAAAAACAACAAAAAAAGAAAACACACCCCCCCCCCCCCCCCCAAACAAACACACACACACACCCCCAAACAAACCCCACTCCAGAAGTCCACAGAGCCTTCATCATACTGATGAAGTTGAGGTTAGCTACTTCGAATTTACTCTAATGGTACTGTTGTGCATCCCAGGCTGGGGGAAATAAATTTTAAGATTGCTCATTGCTACAACTACCAATTGAACAAGAAGAGATCTAGATCCAAAGGCCAAAGCATGAAAGAGAAAAGATCATACAACAACTGGTAACCTGCCCATTACCATGAAATACTCTTATTACCTCTTCCAGTTTGCCAAACTTTTCAACAATCTCTGCTTTCAGCGCCGTGGCATCCTGTCCATCTTTGACAGCCACGTAATACTTGAAAACTAAGGGTGTTATCTATACAAAGGAAAAGATAAAGTTGTTAATGTTCCTGTTACAGTAATACACATCACTCAGAGCTCAAGATGTTAAAACAATAGAAAGAATTAGGTTTAAAGAGTTAAAACAGATTAACAAAAATTTTTTATACTTCATGAAAGGTAATCAAAAGCTTAAAAGGAAGAACAAATACAAATACTAATGAATTTTAGTCTTGTAATAAGAGAACAATGAGAAGAACAGCATGTTTCCCATTTGCACACACTACTGAAAAAGTACCAATAAAAGTGGCAAGGTGCAGAGTGGTACTCTTTTTCCCTGTTACATATTTCTGAAATCCAAATGTACTTTCATTTTCATCATTTAAGGTACTTTTAAGAAATAGATATGAAGCCCAGGAGACACAGCCTTCTACAAACCTGTGCATTTTCTCATTTGGTCATTGCCATGGCATACAGTACCAGGAACCTGCCCAGTGGCCAAGCTTCACTAAATTATATTCTTAAAAAGCTCATAGAGAAACATTTTTCTAAGATCCTGTCATTCATACAACCAACATTTAGTGCACATTTCATGTCTTGCAACATACTTCCCCTGTAACCCTCTTCCCATGATGCCTTCTATCCCCCTTCTTTGTCCACACCTCTTTGCATCTTTGTTACTTCCTCTCCTCTTCTGCCTCACATCCAAGCTGACTTCTTTCACTTCCTAGACCCCTCAAAGCACATGCTCATACAGAAAGGTTACTTCCAGTCAGCCACAGTGCCCTCCTCCAATTCCTACTGAGAGCCAAAAAATCAATCTCCTTATACCTGTCCCATGTCTAAAGCCACCTGCCATAGCTGAGTCAGGAACTCTTCACATTCCACATTCATACAGTACTTCCTACAGAAAGACTCAGATTAAAATACAGCAATTGCCACTGGGTAGGTCTCAAACATCGATTTGGTTGAAACCTACTAACCTTTGCTCTCTTGTAAGATGCTCAAAATCCTGCCTCAGTCACTTTCACTAGCTTGGCTGTCTTCCTGCATCCATCCCCATAGTGGTTTGGATGCACGCACAAGCAAGAGACCCCAAATAACCCCTCCGGTGATTTAAGCCTTTTCCCAGACACAACACCTGCCTTAAATGATGAAAGCAGCGTTGACAACAGAGACAAGGTTTTTGGTGTTATAGTAAAAGCAAGAAACCCAATCCCACCCTCATCACACAGTACCTTTGAGAAGTGTTCCAAGAGCATCTTCTGAAAGGCTCGCTCATATGGGTCTGAAGGCATCAACTTCTTCCCTGGGAATGCTTCATCCAAATATTCACAAGTAATTGGGGACTCATAGATCAGCTGGCCCTTGCATGTCTCCAGAACAGGGACCAGCCCAAAGGGGTTCTTCTCAAAGAACCAGTCAGGTTTGTTCTTCAGATTGATGTTGATTACTTCATGGCTAAAAGAACAAAAGAAACAAAACCCAAACAGGTTCAGTTCTACAATCCACTCCATACCACGATGAAATGCAGTCATTATATCTCAACAGCTACAGTCCTTGAAAGACAAGTTCATTCCTCTGCTCTCCCCAGTCTCCCCTGAAGTCCTTCGCAGGACTAATCATTTGGCACATAGAAATATTGCAAGGGTGTGGGATTATTCCCGGAGGAAAACAGGCATGCCTGCTATCAGCAAGACTATGTGGGAATAAATTGAGCTGCGGACGACGACCTTGAGATATGCTTGAGAATGGCAAAGGAGGAAGCAAAGCAGTGAAGCAAGAAGATGAAGAAGAAAGTAGAAGATAACCAGGATGGGGGGTGGTGATGGAGGCGGTGTAGGATAGCCAATTATGAATTAGCTTAGGACGTGTGAACTGCTCATGTATAAACATGTAGAACCAATAGTGAGTGAGTGTGCACGTGATCAGAAATTTTAGGGTATAAATTAAGCTGCAATTTGATAATAAAGTGGCTTTGCTTTATAACTCTCAGAGTTGTGCAAGTCCAGTATCCTCCTGCACCAGGGAATACTTCCTGTTGCTGGAGAAAATCAGCACTGACTTACAATGAGTTGTTTGTTAAACTAATAAATTACACATAAACAGTCTGCAAGCACACAACAGAGGCAGCCTTTACAGTCATGCTAAAAACAAATGTCAAGTTTGGAATGCAGCACACATCACATGTAGGTTTAGGGACATTCTAAGAAAGAAGCACTCAAATGCAGATAAACTACACGCAATTAAAAAAGTGCAGCTCAACTTTACACATTACACCAAAGATCATAACAGGAGAAATTATACCTACTTATCTTCCCCACCCATGTCCTCATGTTGAACATGTGTTTAGAGTGAAAGCAAACAGATATTGATAAAAAAGTTACAAGGGAATTATGTCTGTGTTATATTAACACACCGTAAATTATATTCTGCACTATATGTGTGACCCCAGCAAATTCCCAGTAAATCCAAAGGTCTGCTAAACACAGCTGAACCCTCAAAACAACTGAAAGATTGCCAGAAAGCAACTACCATTTGAGGGTAGCCATAAAATCCCTCCAAAATCATTATACTATAACAAACTTCCCAGCTCCAAAATCAGTCCAAAGACACTAAGTAAAGAGAACTAAACTAACCTGGAAATTTTAATGCATCTACTCTTCTGAAAAAAAGACCCAGGAAAAACCAAAACAACCCAACTCTCATCTTGCTACCAGGAGAACTAATTGGTAGGCATTCAACTACGCTAACAGGAACTCTCAGCTCTGCGCTGGTCAGCAAACAGTTGGTAGGCCTGGGACTTGGTGGGAATCAGAAAAAAAAAGTAGAAAACCCTGTTATTTTGAAGATTTGAACTGAGAGAAGCATTAATCCCCATTTCAAAACACAGAAGTGACACAGTTATATTGAAAAAACAACAAATACAAGTACTAAATTCCATTAAGTTACTACAGCACAGGAATGAGAAGACATTATAGAAATGCAGTACATATTCTATTCTAAAAAGTCCACTCACTCAACTATTGTGTTTTGCTAAGCAGTAACACAACAGAAAAGCTGAATAGTCTCACCTCTCAAAATTTTCACTGTAGCTTGTATCAAAACCAAGCAACAACACACGTGAAGGCTCTGCTCGCATTTACCCAGGACAAGCTCAAATGTTATTATTGCAAACAATCAGGATGACAGGTGAGGGGGAAAAAGACCCAACAAACAAACAGCTTGGGGTGGATCCCTACAGATTTACTTTGGGCCTTTACAATAATCAATTTCATACACTGCCAACTTATTCCCCACTTCATTAAAACACCCATCCTCCGAAAAAGGTGTTAATAAGTTCAAGCTTTATAGCAAAAACACCCAGGGAAACCCTTTTTCATTCTGTTCTTCCTTCCAGGAACGTTTAGTTATGACCCACCTGAGACACCCAGGTAAGAAGGGAAGCTTGAACGGCCCACACGAGCGCTGACAGCCCAGCCCGGCCCGGCAGCGCGGGGTAGAGCGGCACCAGGGGAAGGGGAGGACGGGAAGCGGAGCGAGAGGGGCGGCCGGCCGGGAGCTACCCCGGCCCGCCGGGAAGGTCTCACCTGATACCCTTGGAGCGGAGGACGAGGCGAGTCCTCTGTGCGAAGGGGCAGAACCGCATGCTGTAGAGCCGGATCATCCCCGCGGGCACAGGCCCCGGCGCCGCGCTGCCTGAGGAGAGAAGAAGCCGTTACAGCCGTTACTCGCCCAGCCCGGCCGCCCCACAGGCGGCCCAGCCCCGGCTGAGGCGATACGGCAGCCTGCCCGCTGGGTCCGGCGCTTACCCTTGCCCAGGCTGCGAGAGCGATCGCCCGACATCACGATGCTATCTCTGAGCTGTGCTGAGCTGTGCTGAGCAGTACAGAGCTACGCCGCAGGCGGGGCCGGCCGTGGGGAGGCGGGAACCCCCGCCCCTCAGCGGGTAGGGGGGGGCAGCCAGCCTCCCTCCCTCTCTCGCGGGGCTTCTCGGCGCCCTGTCTCAGGCGGCCGACCCCCAGGGAGCGGGGAGAGGTGGGGTTTCGGAGGGACGGGCGCTGTGCACCCTGATGGTCCCTTCTTGAGCTGACCGCCCTCCCCACCGGGATGCTGACCCTGTCGCCGGGACGAGCACTGCTAAGTTGTTCTTAATGCTCTCTTCTTTATAACCTCAGCGTAACACACCCCAGCTGGCACTGCTGTGTCAGTGGGAAACCTATGGCAAAACTCCACCCCCCGTATGCCTGGTTTGGTTTTCAAGTGGTGCCTCCAGCAGCTGGTGAGGCACCAGGGCCTCCCTGCGCCTCTCTCACTGCCTCCTCCCAGCACAGCAAGTCTGCACCGCTGCTGCCCTTCAAAACCCGATCCAACCCCACCGTAAGGATGGCAAGGAGGGTTTCTCTCTCCTGCAGCTATTCTGCTTCATGATGAAGACCCAAGAAGACACAACAGATAAGGGGGCACAGCAGAAGTTAGATTTAATTTAATTACTACTTTGCAGCATAGAGGGACTCATGCTTGCTTCTGCAAACATGACCTGTGGGAGCAATAGTGTGTGCATAGCACAAAAGAGAGAACCACAGCACAGACTGAAGTCCTTTCCATCCCTTTTGCTTCAGCTGAGGTGAGGGCACCCAGGGGCCTTCTTTGTACCAGCTTTTCCTGGGGTATAGCAGTGGAAACAGAGGAGCTTTCCTCTTAATGCATTTAACACAGTGTCCAAGTTGATCTATGGTCCCAGAAGTAAAATGTTTCCCCTCCTGGGGCACCACACAGTTCCACTCATCCTTCAGGTCAGAACTCTACGTTATTAGGAAACGGCACGTTTGTAGGCACCAGATGGCTGGGGCAGCCCTTGCCAAATGGAGGGGAAGTCCTGGCCCTCCTGGTGATGGACGTGTCTCTGTCAAACCCCCAAGGCTAACAGGAGATGGAGCTTCCTCAGTCTCACCAGTAGACCCATGCTTGCACAGAGGGGAAGCTTTGCCTGCTGCTGACTTCTGGTTTCCTCACTGGGGTTGGGCCTCAGGCATCATGCCACAAAGACCAGTACTTTCCATGGTGATCTATCCCACGGGAAAACACTGAGACGGCCTTTAGTAAAGTGACCATGAACCTGACCATCATCCACTTGAATGGTTTCCAGTGTGATTTTTGTTAAGTCACTGCTGTTTATGTAACTAATAAGCAGTTGAGCAGTGAAAGGGAGTGGTAATTCCTTGCATAAGCCTGTCATGCCCTAGGCAAACAAAAACCGTACATAAGATGTCCTTTGCCAACAACATTTCTCTTGCAATTAATAAAAAAGTGTGTTAAAGGACGTATTTCTCATTCCCATGGGCACCTGCCCTTAGGAAAGATTTGGCAAACTTGGGTCATGAAAAAGAGGAAAATTCTTTTGAAGTTATTTTTATCAATTAGGCACACAGGCAGCCTGCTAACGCACAGCCTAGAGACAGGCACGCAGGAGCTCAAAGCAGCATCACGAGATCTGTGTGCTACAATAGGCCTTCAGAGGCACCATGGAAAAATAAACACGTTTCCTCATCCTGTCTTTGTTTTTCATGGCACGCAGAGCACCTGAGGAGACAAGAGGCAAGATGCAGGCTTGTCCTGCTGCCTCTGGCCAGGGGCACCAACCCCCATCACTGGTCCCTGGCCCCGTGAGCGCGTCACTGTCACAGAGCTGCACGTGGCCACGGGACAGGTAACAAGGAACTAACACAAGCAATCGAGACACTAAAAATAACATTTCCCCACTTAGAGAAAACGGAGATATTGCTGTTAATTCTGCTTTTAAAGTACTTGGAAGCTCCTACTGTGTTACCCTGCTAAAAGCCTTTAGTATATGAAGATTACAGCTGCACTTTCTCATCTTTCCCCTGGTCAGCTTCCCTCAGCTCTCTTTAAAGCTTCAGGAGCGTTGCCTCCCACACCCCGAGAACAACTGTGGCACCTTGTGAAAGAAATAACGTGAGAAGCGAGAGGAGAAGAGGTGCAGCTGCCTCACTACATGAAAGCTGCAGCAGCAGCGAGGCCCCGTGGGGCGGCCGCTGGCCCAGGGCTGAAGCGCTTCCGAGGCGCTGCAGCGATAACTACCCAGATGAAAGGCCACAAGGAGCAGCGGCTCAGGGGCGGGATCACCCCCCAACGCCCAGGTCGGTGCCCATGTGAGAGAGGCCGGACGCTACCGAACGCTCTTCCCCCCACTCTGCACCCAGCTTTCCTCTACGGCTGCGGGCCCTTTAAATACCTTCCCTGATGGTTCGTTGGTTGGTTGGCGCGCGGCCGCAGGCCAATCAGCGGTCCTCTTCAATCATGGCGGGAGGCGTTGCCTCAGCTAATAGTAGGAGCCGTTCTTTGCTCCTCGGAGACGGCGGTAAACACGCCGGTGGTGGCGGGGGACGGATGGAGGCGGCCGGTGAGGAGCCTCGCTCCGAGGCCCCGGGGGGCCGCCGCCGCCGCTGCTGCTCGGCCGAGGAGGCCGCGCTGGAAGTGAGGTGGGGGCCGGCCGGGACAGCCCCCCTCCTTCGGGCCTCCACACGCGACCCACGCTCCTCAGCCTCTCGGGCCTGATGAGGTGCCCCCTGTCCTGTCCTGTCCTGTGCTCCCGGGGCCCGGCTTCTCTCACCCCGGGTCTGTTCTGTGCAGCCCTCAGTCGGGGCAGGGCTCACAGGGAAAGGAAGGGAAGCTACTGTGATGTGGGTCTGTCTTAGGGCAGCGGGTATTTGGTGAAAGGAGAGGGAAAGAAGCATCTGCGTCGCGGCATATAGAGGGACAGAGCCTTTGGTGGATTTAGATGAAAGTTAGGTTCTCTGCAGTTAGCTTAGCACAAGGAGGCTCTGAAACAGGAGTAAGCTACCCTGACAATTTCTAAGCTGAAGCTCGATGAGTTGTGGCATGAGTTGTCTTTTCCTGTGTAGTGATTCTGGCAGCATACGATCCTGATGGACTCCCAGGGCATGGTTTTCTTCTCAGTACCTGGCCTTGTGAACCCGGACAGTTCAGTTCTGTTCATGGCCACATCTCTCTCTTGTTTTACCTGGACTACTTCAACCTCTAGAATTTCCTTGGCTGTTGTGTACCTCTTAAACCTCATTGTCATCTTCTGCTGTGGTTCTCAGTTTTCCTGGTATTCCAATCCCTCACTCCTGCCTTTCTTTCTGAACATCTTAATCTGCATATCAGAGACTTTCAGATTTCCATTTCCTACAAACATAACCCACACTATACATATATAAACTTATCTTCCAAATCTCTTGGTAATCTGACAACTTGCTTTTTGCTTCTGGACAAATAGGAGCTATAGATGAATTAAGCCCTTCCATACCCATGTTGGTTGAGATTTTCACAGAGACTTATAATCTTTATAGACATCTTTCTCTGTGACGGGACAGACATTTATGCACCTTTTCTATGTAATGGGACAGATGTTTAAACTTCCTTGCCCATTTTAAGTATTTCACCTGTTTTATCAAGGCTTATGGCTAGTATGAGACATAGATCTACAATTATATGCACAACACTTTTTAGTGGGGAAAAAATTGTTCTAGAAATTTCTTCTAGTAATAGGAGAAGCTTCAGCCTTAACCACTCTGATACTTGTACAGTAAAAATGATACTGCCTGAAGCATGTTGTTGCTGTTCAGAGGAGGCCCCTTGTGCAAATTGATGTTACTTGGAAGAGCTGTGACCCAGGTTTTCTGCTCTGTGAAAACACCAGTATGAAATGGAAAATATCATGCATAATAAAAAAAAAAAAAAGAATGTTTCTGTGGCAAAATGCTCTACAAGAAAATTTCCAAGCAACTCTAATTGTTTTGCCACATCTACATTTGATCATCTGGTAAAATTTATGACTGAAATAATTCTGACACAATGATTATACACAGCTGGAGACAGACACAGCATGGAAAACACAAGTGAGCCGCCGCTAATTACCTGACTCAGTGTGTACTGTACCAGTCATAGCTGACATCAGTAGCAGCTTGAATCTTTGTCCCCTTAAAATTTTACTGGTTGTATCAGGATGATAAATTGCACTGCATCCCATTAATTTATCACCACATACATGTTTTCTAGATTTCATTTTACCCCTGTGAACACACATTAAAAATACTTAATTTCCACTGATTCAGATCTAGCATTGGAGAAAAGTATAGAGCTGGTCCTGTAAGCATGTGCATAAAGGTCTGCTTATGTGCTGTGTTACATCGTGCATCTAGTTCTGGTGTAAAAGGGCCAGAATACCATTCATCCTCTGAAATGCCTTCTCTTTGTTGCCATGGTATGCAGTTAATCTGCACAAACGTGTGATCAGTGTGCTTCCTCTCCTCTCTGACTACACTTAATCTGGTATGTAGCAAAAGAGGCCAAGAGCAGAAACTACTCAGAAAAGGTAATGAGAAGTTACTGTTGGACATAAATACTTTAAGACTAGTTATTTTAAAATGTTAGTAGCTTGAGAGTGCTGAGGCTGTAGCACAATCTTCTAGTAAAAGTACAGAGGATCAGCAGCTGAGCTGATCTTACGGCTGACTTAGGGTCGTGAGAGGAGCATAAAAATGCTGCTTTCAGTTGCAGAGGACAAAGATCACATGCTCTTATTTGAAAGAAGAGATGGAAAGCTTCTGAATAGGAATTAGAAGAGAAGATCTTAATGGCAGTTATCCACAGAGGGTGACTGTTACACTGCCATGTACTGCTGCCATGCTACTAGCAGGTTAAGCTGTGGCTCAGTCAGACATCTTCACCTAGTGGTAAATGCAAATCCTTTTGATAAAAGGCCCCTGATGTTTATCCACACACTTTCTGAAAGGTAAAAACATCTGCAGGCAGTTATGAATTTGTTGATACGTTATTCATAAGCTGCCTCTTCTTTGGTAATTTGTTTCATCCTTGTGTAACAAATCCTGTTTACATTCCAAAGATTTACCCTCTTAAAGTACTCGTATCTATAAAATAGAACAGTTATCCTGGTTAGGTTCATATAAACACAACCTATGCCTTTGTATTTTTTTATTTTATGGGGCTGAGATGAACTGTGAAAGTGTAAATAGGTTAAGCAAACACAGTTGGGTCCCCTGTACAGACTGTACCTGTGTAATTCTTTCAGAATAAAGGTATACTCAATTACTATGATACATGAGAACAAAACCAGAGCCAGTGAACTGGCTAACATTATTGTTAGTGAAAAATGAAAGAAATATAAGCCTCTCTCCATGTTCTTATGACAGACCTTTGTGCTCCGTCAGGGTAAGAGTGACCCTGTGTTTTTGGAAACGCTGAACTAGTGATTCATAATATTCTGGATCTTGAAGTTATTGTGGTTTTGCAGCTTTGGTATGAGGATAAGTCTTAATATCCCAAACATCAGTTCAGAGTAAGTTAGGCTGCAACATTCACTTTTTCATGCTATTTTGAGAAATGTGTGATTTTGATTAATGTTTTAACGGTCAGTTGCTTTTTCCTAAGTTGGGCTCAGGGATTCTCAAACAAGAACTTTGGCTTTATCAACAATCAAACTGTCTGCTACCCCTGTGGTAATTACATCCTCTTCCTGGACGTTGGAACAAAGAAGACCACAGTGCTGCAGTGCCAGACTGGCCAGGTGGGAGCCTTCGCAGTGAATGGGAACCGTCAAGTGCTGGCCTTTTCAGACCGGAAGCTGAATCCCTTCATATATATCTACACTTTTCCAGAACTGAATAAACTGACAGAATTAAAAGGTAGTGATGTCTAACACTCCTCATCACCGTCTCATTAAACCAATACTTAAACCATCCTGTTTCCGAAGGGACTTGAAAAACAGTGTGACAGGAAACTGTCTCATGACAAGATGCGTGGAAAGCAGGGGAAAGAATTTTTCACTGCAAAACTTTTGGTTCGTCTCCAGTTCGGGAGGAGGAATATGACAATACAAAATGGAGCTGTTTTAAAGTGAAAACAAATAAAACAAAATGGAGTTAATTTTAGGAAAATATAGTCAGAGTAACAAAAAAAAAAAAATCATACTGCAGTAGGCTCCCAAGCAGACTGCTGAAAGCTGCATTGAGAAATCTGAGATGTGAGAGGAATGATGGTTCTTGCAGTTGAACTTTGGAGTCTAGGATCTAATCTATATTTTTGCCTGCCTCATAATCCTTAGTTAAGTTTCTCGCCCTATCCGTGTTTCAGTTTCCTTGCCATTTAAATAAGGATCATACTACTTGCTTAGTTCATATATATGAATGAAATTATGACTGCAAAGGATTTCAGGGTACCTGGGGAAGAATACCTTAAAATTCAAGGTATTATTGAAAAAACTTGAAAAAATGATATACATAGGGAACATTTTTATGATCAAATCAAACCAATAATCTGGAGTAAAGCAAAGGAATCAGGGGCTGGAAGAATATCGATGAAAAGTTAAAGTGGATATGAAGAAACTGATCTATGATGCTATCTGTGATAGTATACAGTAAAGTCCAGGGCAATTAAAGACCATGGTCTTTATTTTTACATTTCAGGTAATGCTCAGCTGGACTACACCTTGCTTGCATTTAGTTTCACAGGCCCATATCTAGCCAGTTACTCTTCAATCCCAGAATTTGCTCTTTCAGTATGGTAAGAGTAAAAAAAAAATATATTATATAATACCATTTACACTTATTTGTATTTTTGTGTGTGTGCTATTTTAGCGTAATTTAGTTAAAGAATGTGGAAGACACACTGGTTGCCTTCATCTTTTTTTTTTTTTTTTCTGCTTGATCATTGTCTGCAAACTTTCGGTACCAAATTTTCTGTTTATTTTCTAGCATCAGTAGTCACTAGTCAAAATGACTGTACTGTGCTACAGCTGTCTTCTCCCATCTTTGAAATGTTGTGGTTTAAAGTACTTCTAAAGTCTTCAGCATCAATTAATTATCTGTTCAGCCTTGGAAGTTGAGTACCATGTTGTTTGTGAAAGAGAGTTGCCTGATGAAAAGAGGAAAAGTGTTCTAAAGCCTAATTCTACTTTTTTGTTCTCCCAGACTGTTCAGTTGTCCTCCTAATTACTTGTGCTTGATCTTAATTCTGTCTTATAGTTTTGCTCAGTAATTACCCTACCATGTGTCACTGGATTAGTTCATCATTTTCTGCTCATTGTCATGAAAAGAAGTATTATAGAATATGGTGCAGATACAGAAAGTTAGAATATTTCATGTTTTTATTTGTTCCATAAATATATAATCCTACTCTTTGCCTCCATTGCCAGCAAGCTTTCAATTGACTGTGGAGTCTGAGCACTTGTTCAAAACAAATGGGAAGGGTGGAGTAGGTGGAAGGCAAGAAAGGACATGTAAGGAATATTTTGTATACTCCCAATTTAATTATGACCTTTTCTTATACAATCATTTGGGAAGAGGCAGAAACTCCTGAAACTTCAGAATTTTAGTAATGATAGTAGATACTATTACAGATGCCTCTTCTTTATCCCTGTTTGCTGTGAATTCTGATCATACTAAAACTGTAGTTCAGGAAGGATGTCTGTGTATGTATCTCGATAGAAACCATTAAGACAGCCTCACTAGCCTGAAGAGTTTACATGCTTGTCACTTAGAGCAGAAATAATACACGTAGTCATTATGTGCACTTAAACAGAAATCCACCATCTTAAAAGAATTCTCTAGATTATTCTTAAAAATGGAAATATCTAGAAATGTTTAAATGCTTTAAAGCAGTGGCAATTTCCAAGGCCAAGCAATTTTAACCTATTTGAATCAGCAGGAATAGACTATCAGCAGCTAATTGTCATAAAAGAACCATCCTACATTCCAGTTAGAAAGAATTTAGTAGCAAAATAGAATTACTTTACAATATTAAACTTAGACTTTATAATAACTTGAACTTGTGTGTGAGTTTACTGTGAGATCAGGACCTTCATTTTTCAAATGGGATTATATTGTGCATTCATTGTAGACATGTGCATGTACAGATGAAATAAATCTCAACATTTAGCATTCTTAATGTGAGACTGCAAAATAAAAATTACACAGTTCCTGTATGTTGAGCAGATAGTTTGGAATCAGAGGTATAAGAGATGTTTTGAAAGTTATGTCAGTCTCAAAATATAGAAAACTTATGGATGACTAAAAGCTGCCTTTCACCTGAGACATTTTATCCCTAGATCTTTATTCTTTTCTGTTCAAAGGAGAGGCTTAATGGCAGATTCATTTTCAGATACATGTACCATATAGTTTCAGATCTTAATAAATAATCTACTCGAAAAGATTATTGGCACTATCTGTTAGGTATGCGATGAGAACACGCTGACAGATCTTGAGAGAGCTGCACTGATATTTTTTAAAATCAGAATTTCAGCTTAAAGCTTTCTGTAATTTTAATGAGAGTTACTCTGTATCTAATTTTTTTTTGCATATGCTATCAATATTAACCAATGTCCTGATCTCTTCTGGGAGCGAATTTGCTACCAGCCAGAACAACAGGATTATGCTAAATCCATTTACAGCAGTGTATGCATTTTAGGTTTTTTTCTTCTCAGCAGTAATGACAAATACTTAACGCTACAGATGTTATTTAGATTAGCAGTCAGATATATTGTCCAAGAAAGTAAGATAAAGTTTTAATAATTTTCTTCAAACTGTGTTTATCAGTCTTTGGACAGCACTGAAAAATGCAAATGCAGTCAAGAATTAATCTGGATAATGGAGAAATATGCAAATTAGATGGTGAGAACATAAAATAGGTTACACTGGACAAAAGAAAAGTCAGTGGAAAGCAGATTCCCAAGCTTGCATCAGCTATACAGAACAGCCCCACACAAATTCTGCCCTCTTTTGTGCTCAAGTTTGTTAATGCAGCAATAGCTTTTATGTCTGCATTCACAACACAATTACTGTATTACCTCAGTCATTTATCCATAGATAATCACAGGCTGACTGTGTTTTATCTCCTAATTGTAATACCTTCCAACTGCAAGCCTGCAAGCATTATAATCATTGTTTTATGGATTGGAAAAGCAAGGCTGACTTCTAGGCTACTGAAGAGTTAATTATTTTGGCCCATTCAAGTAGTCCCTGATGGAACTGATAAAAAAAGTCCATGTCTCTTGACTTGTTGGTCTTTTCACAAAAGGAGGTTCATGATAATGTTTCTAAAATGTCAGTTTTCAAAATTATTTTACTATTCAGTGTTTTTGTAGCAGTAAAAATTTTGTGTGTGGCTACTTTCTGTGTTGCTAATTAGCCGCTTCTTTTTCATTCTCAGGAGTATCTAACTTGTTTGACAGCAGATATTTTTTGTCAATGACGAAGTATTTGTTTTCCAAACTTGATCTTGAATGTCAGTCATAACCACATCCAGACATTTGGCTTGAATATTTTTTACTTATTTAATGGATTTTATTTTCTTTCACTCTGCTTAATGAAGGAACTGGCAAGAAAATATCCTCTTGTGCAGTGAGTCTCAGCCAGGGGTAACAGCAACATCTTTAAGTTTTAACCCTATGAGTTGGCAACAACTTTGTTTTACTAGTGAGAGCTCCGTTACTATCTGGCATATTGAAAGGAGTAATGATGAGCATCACCTTAAGCGAAAGTAAGTGGAACACCCTCCAGGTTAACAGAAAATTCTACAAGTAGATTTTAATAACTAGGATTAGCAACCTACACCTGCTTGCAAAGAATTTAATCCAATTTAGTTCACCTAGCAATCACAATCAGTAATTGCTAAATCATAGCCAGTGTGAATCTGCCTTGTCAATCAAGTGAATTAATTATTTCATTTATTAGCACTCACATGTCCAGATTATGTGCATCATGTAGCTAATACTAATCAGCTGCTTTGGCAACCTCTGTCAAAATCTGCAGGACTGAATTAAGGTAGTGCCTGAACTGCTTTCCTACAAGTGGCTATTTTGAGCATTGCTTTTGTAGCTATGTAGCTATCCAACCAAATTTAGATCAAGTTGCTTCCTAGTAAGCACAGTTTAACAATACGTTGTTGTAATCCAAAGTGTCACTAAAAGCAGTATCAGTTTTCTGTGTGATTTCCAGCTTGTGTGCCCAGTTTACAGGCCCAGAGGAGGTGGCTCTGTCAATGCAATTCACTGAGCACAGCAACCCTAGGATTTATTTATGCTAAAATGTTTTTTTGAGGCTGGTATAAAAGTAGCATGTATCATTCAAGTGGAAGTCCTTGAAGTACAGCACCTATGCTGTTTCTGTGGCAGCTGCTTTAGAATTCCCAAATGTGTTTAATCTCACTAACTATGAATATAACCAGCATATTGCTGTTGACACAGTTAAACTAGTGAAAGTTAGAGGCAAGACCTTAATTTGCCATCTGTAAAGAATATGGAAGAGTTTTTTTGCCTTTTGTCATATTATATCAAAAGACATATATACTCCTTTTTCCTCACTTTTCATTCCATTCAGTAGAGGTTAAACCTCCACTGAGAACTGTTTGTTTTACATAAATTTTTGCCGTGTCATAAATCAACATAGTTTGTAAAGTATAGAACCCTCAACTCCTGTGTTGTAACAGCCACTCGTACACCGATTACCAGAATGCAACAGGCAAATACTACTAATAATTTTTCATCATAGTTAAACTTTCTCCAAATAATCACTAAGCATGAATCCTTACAGCATATGCAAATTAGATGTGTGACTTTATTAATCTCTGTTAATAAGGAAACAGTAACAGAATAATTGTTAGGCAACAAGGCAACAAGAAAAGACACTGAGCTAGAACATGACAATCTGTGTCTGCCAGTTAGGAGCATTCTTCTTTTGTAGTAGCATTACTGTTCCTTTTCAGTGAACTGACATATGACATGTAGAATGATGGTCTGCAACAATCTTCCATTACTCTTGCAGAAGTAGAGCCCATTAACTGAGTTGGTTTCAAAGTTTTGAAAACGTGCTTCTCAGTTTTGTGTCAGCTTTTAATATTCATAATACTTCCTTTCCTCAGACAGTGTGCCTTGCTTTTTCACAGCCCCGTGGAACTGCCTGATGGACAAGGGTCCATGAGTCCTCACAAGGATCTGTTTTTCCCAGTTTCTCATGATGAAGATCCATACTATGGCCCTGATCTGCCAGTTTCAGCCATTGCTGGACTGGTAGGAGATGAAGCAGAAACATTCATGGTAGTTACTGATTTTTTTCCCTTTTTACTATTCCAAGTCATTATACTTTTTTATGCAAATAGGTATTAATAAATTAATAATTTTAATGTCTGTTAAACAGGTACAACCAACTAGAAGCATCTACCAATGTGAAAATATTTAACTTGCAAATCTGGCATTCCTTTCTAAGATGAAGACCATCAATTTCTACTTGGTGGCTTGTGATATATATGAGACACCAAATCAGCCATGCCTGAGATTATACTGGCATTATACTATGTCTTTTCAGTGGACAAATATGAGTTCTGTATTATCAGATTAGTATACCACAGGTTTCTGCCATACATTTTCCTTATAAAGCAGAATAAAAAATAAAAATATTCAGTGATGCTTTCTTGACCCCATCCCATTTTCATGGCTTCAGGCATTCAGATTCACAGAAGTTTTTAACTGTTTTTAACTGTGTAACTGCTGATGCCCTTGGTTTCCAGGACAATCAGTAACTACAAACATCCTCTACTGATTCTGATTACACATGAGCTGCTTATATTTCAGATCACGTAGGACATGGACAATGAAAATAATATATGCTTTTTAGCACCTTCACGGTGATTATTTTCTCCTTATACATAGAAATATTCCTGGAGTAAGAGCAGATTTTTCGACTGGTCTTTAACAAAGATTTCCTTGTCTTTCAAATTACATAGTAAATAATCTGATAGATATTTACTTGTTCAAATTCCCTAGATGGGTGTGTTTTGGTTGTGAATGTTGACAAGGTAAGGCACATTGCAGAAATACAAGCTGTTGTTCTCCTTCTGTTGTTGTGGTGCTGTGTTGTTCTCTGCATACTAAACTGCAAGGTGCTACACTCACAACTTAGCACCAGGAGGAACTGAATCAATTCCTGGCATGTTTTTACTTTGCTCCAGATTATGATAGTTGAGTAATCTTGTGGAGGACTTGCATTTATTGTGCCTTACAG
This sequence comes from Actenoides lindsayi, assembly GCA_025331215.1. Classification (NCBI taxonomy): domain Eukaryota; kingdom Metazoa; phylum Chordata; class Aves; order Coraciiformes; family Alcedinidae; genus Actenoides; species Actenoides lindsayi. Next base: position 16,526 of record WTSP01008185.1, read on the forward strand.
TTCTAATTCTACCCTCCATGTATGCCTGTGCATCCATCTCTAACCTGGCAGAAAACCAGAGCCACTACTAGATCTCATATACCCCCCAGCCCCACAGGGGGGAAATCGTGTGCATGTCTCATCAGATTAAAGGTCCCTTCCAGCAACCCCAACATGGAACATATGGTTTAAGCAAAGCAATTCTTCCACAAGTTGATCAGAATATACTTGATGGAGAAGATACTTCTTTGAAATATTGTTTGATCAAGACACTTTTGTTGAAAGCATCTAATGCAGCTTCTTTAAGAGAGATTGAAATGACTGCATTTGCTGAGTTTCTCAGATATCTTCAGATTACAGCAGCTGTAACGGACCAGGCTGTCCAAAATAGAGGTGCTGTAACTGCCATTTCTCACTGTCTTTTTAAACTGACAGGCTACTGTGGCAGATGTATCAATGGTTACTATCGCTGCTGGTTTGTACACCATTACAAATGTCCATGAGCAATTATCTGACTCTGGCCTAAAATCTGTGCCTTGACATTTGTAAATACCTTGGAGTTATTTTCCTCTCTACTAACATCAATGCTTTTCCAATTAGTAAGAAATAACCTGCTTCTCCTGTGGTGGTTTAATGATATGCTTTCAGCTGAATGCAGTAGGAACAGTATCTTGAACTGATGAAGCTCTCTCTGTCTCTGCAGAATTCGACAGAAGGATTTTTGTTCTTTATCACTAAATCTGAGTCAGTTGAGATCAATGTTTCTGCACATGGACCTAAGCATCCAAAGTGGAGAACCATTTATTTAGACTATTATTTAAAGGAGTTGTCCTTAACCTGTAGTCTATGGTCCTTGGGGGACCCTATGTCTGTGCCTTCCCATACTGATGGGGCTGTAGCCCACTCCTAAGGAATGTGTGAGAGGCAAGCGAGAAAAGTAAGCCCTTTGCCAATGCACTTGTTTGCTGCTTTGAAATGTGTTAGGGTTCCATGCTGAGGCTGGTTCTGTACCAAAGTGTAACCACAATGGGGCAGCAGAGTGAAAGGAATTGAAATAGCCTACAGCTTTCAATCATTTTCTTTCTTGCATTAGATTTAGTTTTGTTTCAGTATTTCTTACAGTTGGGACCTGAGTTTTCTGAATATGCTTTACCATGATAAGACCATTTGACTCCACTTCATCCCCAGTACCAATTTTATTCCATTGCCTTTTAGAAAACTTATCATGACAAGAATCCATGATGGACTTTTTTCCCTGAAGAGGTGCTACTCAAAAGGGAGAGAAGTTCAAAAAAAGATGGCATTGTTAGTAGTATTATGCAGCACTGTACCAACACACAGTTTAGGAAGCAACTTGATTTGGGATTGACAGAATTTTATCCTGGAATGAGCATATTTTGTGTAGTTTATGTGTAAAGACAATCACAACTGCAGGTGCAAAGAAACGTTACAGAAGTTGTCTTTACACGGGACACTTCTGGTTCCCAGTAGTTCAGTTACAACCTCCCCAAAGATTTGTGATGTACAAGCCTCATAAAATCAGTGAAAATGCCTATAGTAAATGTTTCTCTGGATGATGTAAAGCCCTGGTTTATTAATAGATTTATTACTATTAGTTCTGTTTGATTTATAAAGTAAATATTAATATACTTTATTTCTGTAACATTTTCCTCCTGAGAAATCAAAAATGCTTTGTAAGCATAGAGAGTAAGTTACCCAGAATCATATATCAAGTCCTTGGCTTATTTTACTAATGAAATCTAGGTACTTAAGAATCTCTGTCCTATGTTTTCATCACAAGTCCATCCATGTTTCCTCTTTTTATAGAAACTTTAATGAGACAGCAGGTAATTTATAGAATTATAGACTCTTTTTTTTCCTCATCTATCATGTTGTCTAGTGTTCTTCAGCACTTCTGCTCATATGCACGATTCTTTGAATTTTCACTTTTAAGTGTTCTCCCAAGGTTTTCTTGTGTTTTTTCCCCTCTCCCCCTCCCTAAATTCTCTAAGTCTGTTTCTTTCTATCATGGTATTTGTATGACTATTGTTAGTGTTATATCTGAACAGGTCACTGTCTTTAATATTTGGTGGAGAAATTCTGTTCTTCCTATTTTATGGACTTATGAGATGTATTTTAGTGAAACAAAATTCAAGGCACATAGGAAGTCTGTGGCAGGGATATTTCTAGAACTAATTTGCAGATGACACAAAGGTTGATAAAGCTGTTTTACAGGGCAGTTTGGATTATATCATAAGATAAACTATTCAAACAAAATGTGGTTTAGTACTGCCATGTACACAAGTCCAAATGTGCATGTTATGTCTACAAAGTGGAAGGCTGTTCTGAAAAGCAGTTTGAAAATCATTTGTCAAGGTGAGGTGATGGTGGGCAACAGCCCAGAGTTTCTCAAAGCCTACAATTCCTCTCGTCGCTGCTGCACAAGGGGATAAAAGTTGTCAGCTCCACG
>WTSP01008185.1:19176-45699 GCA_025331215.1 Actenoides lindsayi
CTTCTAAGCAAGCTTCTAGGAAGAGAGAGATGAGTTCTTCACCGCTATCTCCAGACACAGACTTTTCTGGAAAATGTTCTTGGTTCTCAAATTACTAACCTCAGTTAAGGGATGACTGAATAAAATAAGGCTGATCTTATACAAGTGGTCAAACTCTGTGAAGTAATCTTTTTTTTTTTTAACCTTAAAATATGTAACTGTTTGTACAGATACTTGTTAATTGTTGATTGTTTATTTTTGTGTTGAAGCCTAGAAATGGTATTAAGCCTTCAGTGCATCCTACTGCCCACTGCTGGACTGCAACCTCCGAGATTTACGTGGGCTGTAAAGAAGGATATATTTTGGCAATTGATGCTGAGACATGCAGCGTTTCTGTTCTTCAACAAAAACCTCTACCTGGTAAGAAATTGCTGAGTTTTGTGTTTTATTCAAGAAAGGATTGAGTAGGTGAAAGCATTTTCTACTTTATTCTGTTTTCCTGTTGTGTACCTTACAGAAATTGTAAAACTCTATTGTAGAACCACATTCTTTTATTAGTATGCTAAACATTTGATAATGTCTTTTAAACTTCTGTGTGGGTTTCTTTAGCACCCAATAATTGGCTTTCGTTTTTCTCTGGCAAAAAAAAAGATAAAAAGCTGTAAATACATCGTTGTGGTTTAACCCCAGACAGCAAATAAACATCACAGAGCTGCTTGTTCACTCCTCCCCCCTCCCAGTGGGATGGGAAGGAAAACAAAAAAAAAAAAAGAAAAGGTAAAACTCATGGATTGAGATAAGAACAGTGTAATAACTAAACTAAAATAAAATTTAATAATGATAATTATAATAAGAAGAAATTATAATAACTGTAACAAAAACGAATATAACAAAAAGAGAGAGAAATAAAACCCAAGAAAAGACAAGCATTGCACAATGCAATTGTTCACCACACACTGACTGATGACCAAGCAGCGATCCACCCCCTTGTCCAACAACCCACAGCTTTATATCCTGAGCATGATATTCCATGGTATGGAATATCCCTTTGGCTAGTTGGGATCAGCTGTCCTGGCCATGCTCCTTCCCAGTTTCTTGTGCACTTGCTCACTGACAGAGCATGGGAAACTGAAAAATCCTTAATTTAGGATGAGTGCTACTTAGCAACAACTACAGCATCACTGTGTTATCAACATTATCCTCATGCAAAATCCAAAACTCAGCTCTGTACCAGCTACTAGGAAGAAAATTAACTCTACCCCATGTATTACATGTATCAAAACTGATAAAATGAACAATAGTTCTAGGACTCCAGATCTTATTACCCAGCCCTGTTAGATTAGCATTAAACTATTAATATACCAGCTATACACAGTCTTTTTACTAATAGTTAGGTAGCAATGATTTATTTTATTTTGCACAAAATATTGGATTGTCCTCATTTGCTGTGTTAGATAATGTTAGAACAGATCTTTGAAGACTCATGATGGGTCTTCAAACAACAAAACTGAATTTAATATAATGTTGCTTAACAGAATTCCTTAAGGTCAGCTCTTACATAAACTATTTTCTAATGAAAACAGAGCTGTAAAGACCATCAGGTTTTACTGCAGAAAGTATGAAGCACAGAGAAGGAACAGAAGATGTCTGTAGTTTCAAACAAAGAAATGTGGTTTTAATTTATTCTAGAATGGGAGTACTTCAGATTGCAACTTGCTGAGGTGATTTGTCTGCCCTGTATATATTCACACCTGTCTTTTTTTCATGTGGACATTTGGCAGGCTAGTGACTGACTAAATTTTCTGTCAACAGCAGTCCATTCCATGCCTTCTTTTTTCTATGAATCCTGAGGTCTCTCCTCTGCTACCTTCCACATGCTAGCCTTCTGTGACTGTCTAGAGGGCTCCTAAGATGGAGGACAATGAAACACAGCCAGCAGAAAGTATGCTGGCAATGAAACCTGTACCCTGCTGTCCTTTGCAGGGATGGAATGTGTTGGTCCTACTGTGCCCATGAAGTGACTGGTTCAGTCAGGTCTAAGACTAATACTGGTATATTCTTTGCCCTAGCACTAGAACTGGGTAATATCCTGTTGTAGACCAGCATAGAATTGTTTCTCTAATGAGCACTGAATCATTGTTAATAGACAGGCTGGTGACAATCTTGTTTTCTTCTTCTACCATGTAATACAATATTTTTTAAGCTGCAGCGAGTACCCCTGACTTTTCCAAAGTACTGTATCTCTTTTCAATTTTGATAGTTAACACAGAAACAGAAGGCTGTTCTTAAAAAAAAACCCAACAAACCAGAATTATTCCTCTGCTTTTGAAATTATCATAGTTTACCAAATCAAGAGTTAGAAATCATCAACAAATAAAACACTGAAGTGTGCCCAGAAATGTTTTTGCCAGTTTAGTAGAAGGAAACAAGAATATTTGCTACCTGGGCTTTTCCTTGGCCAGTACATTCTTCTTTCAGTCCTGACCTACAACTGTGTAACAAAATTGCCTGTATTAATATTGTGCTGAAGCTTCTGCTTCATTTAAAACATACTGTAATCTGTATCTATTTAGCAGAATGCTTCAGTGCATGTCCAACTTCAAGCCTGTGCTAAATTCCTGATACAGTGTTGCAAACAGAATCATAAAGTGGCCACAACATTTCACTTGGGCATTTTTTTCAGAGTAGCTGAAGTTTCCTTCATAAGTACATCAAATAAAAAAAAAAAATCATGGTTAGAAATAACAATCCAGAACTTAGCACTGGAAAATAGATAAATCTGCATCTGTACCACTCTCCATGCCATGTATTGCCATCTCCCTTGTACAGCTGTAAGCTGAATGAGAGGAAGATTGTACCTGCTCAGTTGCATAAATGACAGAAATGGTAGATATTGAGCAAGAATGTTCATTTTTGATTCAATATACTGAATCTGGCTTTTTGTTTAGTAGGCTGGAATACAACTGACTTTTATGGTAATATTGACATGTAAATAAGTTTGGTGTTATAAATTGTTTTCTTTTGTGCAGAATACTTGTGTACAGTATCAGACGTGGTGTCGTGTGTTCGCAGAGAAGAACAGAAAAAGAAAGGTATTTCCATGTTCAAATCAAGCTAGTAGATATTTAGGCAGAACCAGTGATGTCTGGGAGTAATAATATGTGAGTCTAGCTGGAAGCCACTGTTTAAAAAACCTCATCTCACACTGGCCTCTGTAAGACACATTGATAGCAATCTTTATATGTTTACATGACAAATGATTAATAGCTCTTGTGCTAATAAACAGCCAAATGAATAGCCTCAGGAGAAACAGTGGCAGTGATATTATTTCTGTTCATTCTCATTTAAATTGGAATAAGTGATGCTGGAATAGGTTCCCTATTGCTTAGATTTAGTAACTTTATTTAGAACTGCAAACATTTGTAATTTATTTGAATCAGGATTTAGGGGTTTGTTTCAAACCCTTCGTTTTGGGCTCCACAGTACAAAAAGGAGATTCATAGAATGAAGTTCAGCACAGGGCCACAATGGTAATTGCAGGGTCCAAGTACCTGACATACAAAGATGGGCTAAGAGATTTAGGATGGGGAAAAGGAAATGGGTGATTTTACTACTGCTTCAGCTACCTCATGAAAGGTAACAGAGAAGATGGAACCAGACAGGCAAAGGACACAGTTTTGCATCAACAGAAATTCTAAGTCAATATTAGGAAAAAAAAATACTTTAACAGTGAAGGTAGTCAGGCACTGGGACAAGTTGCCAAGAGAATCTGTGAAATTTCCATTCTTTGTATGTATTCAGACCTCAGCTGGTTATAACTTTGGACAACATGATCTAACAGTGAAGCTGGCTCTGTGCTGAGCAGGAGATTGGCTCAGAGGGCTTCTAGGGTTCCTTCCAACCTCAGTGACTCTATGCTTCTGTTATTGACAAAATTTAATATGGCTATTTAGCAGCCTTTACAAAATCAAATGATTTCTCAAATTAGTTTCTAGTTCATCAGACCACAGTAGTACTGTCACTGCAAGTTATGTATGCCAACCGCCTCCTTCATTATCACAGCAGAAAGTCCAACGAATATACAGCCCATGGAGCCTTTCCACTCACAAATAATAAATCTTCCAAGATTTGAAGTTGAGACACATTGTTGCAATAAAATAAAATTGATAATTTATGTTGGTTTTGTGCTCTCAGGTGGAAAACCAAAGGATCTGGAAAAACCAGTTTTATTTGCCATGGCATTTTGTAACGAGGGACTGTATGCAGCGGGAAGTGTAAGGCATCCTTTAGGCATTTACTTACTCTTATTGTGCAAAAAACAAAGAACATTAAAGTGGACTATATTTGCAGAGTTCAGGGCTAAGACAGAATTTAGAAAGAAAAAAATGGAGGGCTTCAAAACTATAAAGGTCCTCTCTGATGTTGTGTATATTTTTTTTTTAAGACTTGCGACAAGAAATCAGAAGGGAGTGGGGTGGGAAGAAATTCCATTTTTGTCATCAAAGAAGCAACAAAGAGGACAACCCTATTTTTAACAAAAGACAATGAGTATTCTAGAGGGATAGATATGGATGGCCAAAAAAAATAGGAAAAGAGAAAATGACCAAGAGAACTGCCAGATAGTTTTGTGCAAAATCTAACTCGATATTTAACCTAACCTGACAATGCTATTGTTCATCACTGCTCATACTGTCTCAAGAAACCCCAATATGAAATCTTAAGTATTACCTGATGAGACAGTCTATTGTTATCAAACATGGACTATTACTAAGACTTGTATTAAAGAACGTAATTTTTCAGTAGATTTATTATCCAGTGTAAAAGTTCTCTGGATTTAGACATACTAAAGGCAAAATGAGACCACTAGTAATGGGAAACAATTAAATACTCTTAGAGATTTTCAGAAATTCTTGAGGTTCAGTTTGCCAGAGTGGTCTAGGATAAGTGACCACACCTCACGTGTATTTGTACTTTTCTGCACAGGAGGGCATTTTATTCTTTTATCACATCAAAGATCAGCAATATGAGATGAAAATCTGCACTGATATCTTACAACCCATATCCAGCCTCATATTCTCCCCTGATTACACTGTACTTCTGCTTGTCACGGACCAGGTATAACATTTGAGATAACAGCATTACATAATGGGATGCTCTTGTGATTCTATATGTGTATGCTGATACTACTAGTATGAAATGTCTATAATGTAATCACACAAGTCAACAAATTATATCAGAGGTGAACTTAGTCCATCTTGTGTTTTTAATGAAAGATGGGAAATACTTTTAATGAAGCACAGAACAACTGTCTCCTACAGATGCTGAATTATAAAGTCCCTAATGCTGAGATTTCCCAACAGAAATATTTGTGTGTGTACAGTGGAGTAAGTGTTCAGGGTCTCCAATGTGTCGAGGTCACATGGGACCTACTGAGCATGACCTCTAGGCTAGATGTGTGCCTGCACAGTCAGGAAAGTGTAGCATCAGACCTACTGTGGCTATGCAGTAGAATTGAGCAGCCTGGAATCCTACACAAGGGTCCAAAATCCTGAAATTCCACCTGTTTCCCAGACCTCTAATATTTTAAATTGGCATTATTAAAGCTCTTAATTTTTCTTTTTTTGTCGTGTGTTTGTGCGAGTCAGGAGGTTCTGTGTTCAGGACAGCAGTACAATGGTAACTTTGGTCATGCTCTCTGATTTCATTCTCCTTTTGTAAAATGAGTAGAGAAGTTCTGAAATCTTTATCAGTATTAGTTAATTGTTTCTAAAAGTCTTTTGAGATATTTAGATAAAAAATCTCTTACAGCTTAAGATTTATGATTTGTGGTTTATGTTGCTTTAGAATATTTATTGATTCCTGAAGTAACATGAAATAGGGTGGGTTTAAATTATTTTATTAAAACAAATTTGAGAAACAAAACTTCTTAAAAATGTGACCAGCTGGATCACTCTAAAATGATCTAACCTGATCTTCATCTAGTGTAAATTATTATAATCCTCTCAATTCAGATGAGTTCTACTGGGCACTTTTAACCTCAGTTTAGAGTCAAATATAAAACTTTAAAGAGTGAAGCTCAGAAAGATGGGCCTTTTTTTGTTGAAGTCTTCAAAAGCTTTTAATGAAGAGCTTCATAGATCACTGATGGATTAATTCTGTTTATTTGTCAGGGAACAGTCTATACTTACAAACCTGCCCACAGTGGAGAAGCTGTCAAACTCTTGGACACATGCAGCAGTTGTTTTCTGGCAGCTGATTTTCTTACTCCGGGGAACAAGTATTGTGTGGTAAGAAATGGTATTACTTCTTATATATAGTAGTGGCACTTTTCAGGTATCAGTATGTTGCTGAGGCACAAAATCAGAAGTCTTGCAGGAACTGGGACTGTTCTGATATTTGTTACAGTTATGTAACTTTTCATTAAGGAATTAAACAGCATTAGTTCAGGTGTGACCTATAAAAGGGCCAGAGTTTGCCCTAGAATGCAGGATGCATAATTCACAGATTGCTAAAATGTCATATTGGTTCTGCTGTTGATTTGTGAGACTCACTGTTGTTCAGAAAAATAGCTGCATAACTGAGCAAAAGGGTGGATGCAAGTCACAGAATAGATGTTGAACCAAGACATTCCTAATGATCTTTTCAGCCTTCAGCACAAATTAGAACAGCCTGAGAAATGCCTCTGTACTGGATCCAGGGACAAAGAAGGCCTTACTCATGGATCTGTCCATTCTGAGAAATTCCTTGCTTTCCTCCTATGTCTTTGACTCTGGCAAGACTTATGTTTTAGCCAGCAAGTCTGATTCATTTCCAGGCCATGAATTCTTCAAGTAGCCCGCCTAGGAACCCTGGAGTCATAATCAATTAAGTTTGCTGAATCTGTTTGTCATTAGCGTAGGAATGATAAATTTATCTAACTCTCAATGAGTAATGTGAGAGTTGATTGATCTCTAGCCATACTATCCAGTGGAATTACAAAATTGCCTGGATATAAGAACTCAAGCACCATTATGATAGGCATCGTTTTTCATGTAGGAAAACAAGACCTCTCCTTCTGTTGATGCACTTCCCTGTGCAAAGAAAATTATAATCAGGTTTTTCTGTTGCTGGCTGAATGGTGGTGGGAGTGCTAATATTAATCAAGTTTACATGTTTTGCCCTAGATTGTCTCATTCTGCTTAAAGACCATTCCTGTACCTGCAGCAATTAAAAAAAAAATAAACATCCTCCTTAGGCATTTGTGCCTTGCAGCAACTGGACTTAAAGAAAAAGAAAGATAATTCCAAGTAAAACTAGTAACCCTTGATCTGCTATGCTCAGACATTAGTTCAATTTATGTTCTATTGGAAATCATTAGTCACTTCCAGACTATTTGGTTATTCCACCCTCTTTTGACTATGTTTTCCTGTGTTCCACAGTCTGTAACAATTTCAGGTGAAGTACAAGTTTGGATCCTGGAAGATGGAACTTGCCTCAGCAAGCTAAACCTTCATATTGAGGTAAATGAAACCAGGAGCTTATGTAGTGACAGGTACTTAAATGTTTCTTTAATATTTTTCCAGTCATAGCATAATATTCCACAGATTTGTATCTACCAGTGCTGAGGAAAGCTCGGTAGTGTCTTTGAACAACACAAAAAGGAGATCTTTCAAAGACTACCTTTCAGAATGTTTTCTTGAACTAATCATGAATTTAACACGGCCGTAAAGCAGAGGAAACATTTCAGCCTACTGTCCTAGCGATGTGTCTTTAAGAAAATATTTTAAAACAACAATCTACATTTTTATTATACTACTTTATTAAATTCTTGGTTTTAATGAGTGTCAGAACTGAAAGAAAAGTTTCAAATGTATAAAAATTATATACCTTGATCTGAAAAAGAGGTTTTAAGAATTGAGTTGATAAAAGTATTTCAACTGTTAATGCTTTGTCCTGATTTCTGAAAATCAGACGGTAAGAAAAGAAACCCCTTTCTTTAACAGCTGTACACACAACAAGGCACTCACTGTTTTATTTAGGTGGAACTTCTTTCACTTAAAATCTGGATAGCAGATATAATGTGTTTTTTCTGAGGAGCACAGAATTAGCTTTTGATATGTAGATACAGAGCATAGGTAAAATTCCTGTGATGTTTCTAAAATCCTTTCTTTGTTCAAAAGTTTTTTTTCATAAACCACTTGGGGTTTCTTCTCAAAATCGTAAGGACTTATAAATTGTAAAAGAAATTGCATACTAACATATAGCATGATATATAAAAAGATACGGAACTGTTAAGTATCTTTTACTTCTCAACTAGGCAACTGCTATGGCTTGCTGTCCCTCCTCCAACAGTGTTGCTGTAGGGACCAAAAGAGGTCAAATCTGCTTCCTTGATGTTACCGAAGTTGAAGCTCCACGGGTCGTTCACAGAATTTTTCTTTCCAAATTTCCAGTGCTGTCTTTGCAGTAAGTATCTAGTAACAAGGGCAGGAATACTGTCAGTTTTCTGCTTGAGTAAAGCTGTTAGTTCAATTTGAAGGTTTTATTCTAAAAATAACGAAGTATTTTAACACTTTCAGGTTTGGTTTTTTTTCAACATATTCTTAATTGCTTGCAAGAGGACTCATAGCAGGATGTATGTGAGAAATATATAAACCTGTATTCTAAGAAGGTTTAACTGAACACTGAAGATACTGATGTATAAGATCCTTTCTGATAGATATCCATATGCAGTAATTATGCACAATTCCATTTTTGTGAATTTAGAGGGTTATTTCTCACTGAATATAAGTTTGAGGTTTCATGGAGTTAAATTTAAGCCTTTTGGTCATTCCTTCTTATATGGTAGATTTTTTTATCACCACTGCTAATTATTCATTTGCTTACAGTTCCAGAATTTACCAGTCCTCTTGTAATTAGCTATGGTGATCTATAAGGCTTTTTTTGTCTGGTTGCTGTTTGTTTGGGTTTTTTCCAATTATTGAAAAATCTGAGAGTGTTTTACTTCTATGTTTTAAAAAATAGAATGGATTTTGAGCTTTTACACTTTAATATATAAATGTCTGGTTTTTGGAGATAAAAATACCTAAGATAAAACATTAAAAATAGATACAGAAAGCAACTTACTCAAAGTCAAATCAATGCAAAGACATGTCTATTCAAAGTAATATTAAAATCTGTATAATAGTTTTAGTTTTAAAAAAGTGAACTTCAAAGGATGATTTAATAAAGTAGTTAACATAGACTGTTATGGAGTATCATTAACTTTAGATTGACCACACACTAAATTAGAAATTGCACTCATACCACTGGGCTTTGTATCAGGCCCTAATCCTATAAACCCAGAAGCTGAAATTTCAGTTGCATTTATGCCCTCAGTGAAGACAGCAGAGTTATGGGAGTGTTATTATTTGATGCTTTTTATTGACTGTATTGAACTGTTTTCTACTTGGATTTTTATTTTACCTAGTTATGATCAGAGTGGCCAGTTCCTTATCACTCGAGCTACAGAAGGACACATATTTATTCTAGATGCCCGCCCTTCAAAATTGTTCCAGGTTCTTGGATATGTAGGTAATGTATGTAACAACACTAATTATGTCGTATTTTCACTATTTGCTGTATTTTAAATACACTTGCTGGTCAGAATAAGCAACTCTCCTTCATTGTATTTAATTTTTTGTAGGACTAAACATATTCTTCCCACCTATTTTTCAACCATTCCTTGTCCCAGCCAATCTTTTTTTTTAATTTTTTTTTTCCCACTGTAACTTTAGTTAGGAAACGCACCAATATTACTTTTCTTCCAGAGCACAGATAAATCAGATGGACGAGAATAAGTTCATTGTCCAAAAGTAATGGTTCTGGCAAAGAACATGAGACCTTTGTGGCTTGCCACATGAGAATTTAGACTAAAAAGCTGTAGGTCATGATAGCTGGGTACAATCTCCTGTTACAAATGTCTGCCATGGACATCTGTAACATGGAGGCTTGCTGGAATTGTCAGCTTTGCTGACAGTATAAAAAAATGATAGAATTTTAACTCACAAAAAAATTCTTCTGAAATCTGTAAATTTGTTTATGCAATCTCTCTCCAGTAACATTTTACTTACAGATCACATCTGTGCATAGAGGTCTTCATCATAATTTTAAGTATAAAGGACATTATTTTATCATTTTAATTGGTTTGATGAATATACAATTACATCTAAGTAATTTTCAGAATTTGCCTGATCATGTTCTCATTGTCTGGCTGGCTTCCTAAAGCAGGGCTTTTCTGTGCTTTATCTGGCAGTTATCAGCAGACAGCCTCAAAATTGCTCTAATCCAAGCTGTATGTAAACTCAGATTTGAATGTTTAATGTAAAAATAACACCCTGGTGCTTCGTATTCTCAGCACCTGATGCCTCAGTGCTTGCAGCACTTTCCGAAACCAAGTTGTGGCTTGTCTGACATTTTAGTGCAAGTTCAAAACTGTGTGTTTGAGCTGAGATGCATTCGGAACAGCGATCGCATTTTTATTTCACATGATAGCTCAGTAAAACCGATGTTGCTTCGGTAACATCCTTCAGTAACGATTTCCACTGCTGTTCCTTACCTGCTTCAGTGTTGGCAGAAGAAGTGTTGGATCTTTGTGTAGTTTCTGACTTCAAGAATGACGTAGTTGAAGTAGTGGTACTTCTTAATGTAGCAGAGGTGCAGCGAGCAAGACTGGAAATCTTTTGTCTGTCATCAGCTCTCGCAACAGGTAAGAATTGAAATTTATACCATGTGACATTTTTCTAGGGCAAGAACCTATTTTTGCCATCCCTTAATACAAAATACTAACAATATTCATCTCTTCCTTCATCTCATCTGTACATTCTCTGAGGACACTATTTCTTATACAGCAGCCTGTAGACCTACAGTCAGCTGAATCATTTCAGCGGAAAGACTGAGATATTTTGAGGGAAAGCCAAGGAAGGAATGAGTAATTTCCTTGCAGAATCACAAAGCCACCACATTACTACTACTACTATTACTATTACTACTACTGCTACTACTGGTTGTTGTTATTGCTGTTAGTATTATTACTATTACTACTGTGTGGGCAGTGCCCAGAGCCAGCCACAAAGAGGCTCTTGGCTTGGCATCACCCATATGCAGTCTAGCACATCAGATGTTCAAACTGGAATCAATCCCACCAGCCCCTTCAAGGAATTATTGCAGGTATGTAATAGCTCATTAGGAAAAGGTTAAAGGTTGATATATCTCAAAAAATAATGATTCCCTGTCTTTGTTACAGCTTTTCTACATAAAATCACCAAGGAAAATGTCCACTGTATTTAAAAAATACTAACTTGTATCCCAATAAGGAATGTTATACAGAAAATTCTATGAAAAAAAAATGTCAATGTGAGGAAAAAGGGAGAATTAAAGAGGCTTAAGAATGGCATACCACCATTCACCTTCTGGAAATCTGGCCCCATATATCTGCAGTGTGCAGTGTACATACTGGGGCATCACAGTTAGAATCTCTAGTCATAAACTGGAAGTAAAATGAAGGGAACCTAATAATCTTTTACTAAATCGGGTAACCCATGCTAAATTCTTAAATACTGTTTATAGTATGTTTTATATATGCCATCCACAACTGTGAAACAACTCAGTAATTTGTTAGTGTTTTTCAGGACACAGCTCTAATATTATAACATTTTAGAAGTACTATTATCATGGTTTAGATTCAGACAGCAATTAAGCACCACACGGATGCTCACTCACCCTTCCCACCAGTGGGACTGGGGAGAGAATTGGGGAAAAAAAAGTGAAACTCATGGATCGAGATAACTCATGGATAAGGACAGTTTAATAAGTCAGAAAGGGAAGGGAAAATACTACTACTACTGATAGTATATACAAAACAGCTGATGCACAATACAATTGCTCACCACTTGCTGACCGATGCCCAGTCAGTCCGTGAGCTTTGGTGTCCCCCAGCCAACTCTCCCCAGTTTATATACTGGGCACGACATCATATGAGCCCCTTTGAGTGAGCTGTCAGTGCTGTGTCCCCTCTCAGCTTCTTGTGCACTCTCAGCCTCTGCTGGCAGGACAGTGTGAGAAGCTGAAAAGTCCTTGGCTTAATATAAACACTGCTTAGCAATTAGCAAAAACATCAGTGTGTTATCGACATTGTTCTAATCCTAAATCCAAAACACAGCTCTGTACCAGCTACTAGGAAGAAAATGATCCTAGCCAAAACCAGGACAGCTATAAGCAAGAAAAAATGAAGCAGTGTCATGAGTAATCACAGAACTTTTAATTTTGTCTGATATTCTAGGAATTTCTAAAACTGATATTTTAGGAATGCATTGATTTGGGGCACTTTCTGGAATCAGCTGGGAAATTAATTCAGTTGTTATGAAAGGGCTTAAATGTGGTAATTTAGCTGAGGTGCAGAGCAGGCTAAGGTTGCACTTAGTGTACCCACTGTGCAGCCAGCACAGGACAGGCTTGGTTGGCAGCAGCACCATGCACTTCCAGTTTTATATCTCTTTCACCTAAGAACTGCTGAATCAATATAGTTTCAGGCTTCAGTGATGGCTTGTATCTATCACATTACAGCAAAAGGCAGCTTGTGTTCATTATTAACATAATTCTATTTTTATATCACTTTGCTCACATTATATGCAACTGAATTACTAACGAAGTGTTTTTGTGGAGAAAACTTCTGTAAAACCATTAGTAAGCCTAGTGTCACATTCTCTAGTTACTTACATTTAATTTTTAATAGGTCTTGCAATTTACAAACTTTTTAAAAAGTAGTTTTCATTTGTTACTATTTTCTTTAAACATTCATTAATCTTGGCCTTCTTTTTGTGCCTATTTTTAGACACATAAAATGGGGCTTAATTTTCAAAGTTGCTGAAGATCTAGAGCTATTACATCAGGTTTGATTTCAGATATCTCTTTAAAACTCAAATTACAGAACCAAAAAGAATAAAATGCCCTTCTGAAGATGTGAACTGAAGCGTTTTAAACAAAACCACCCGGGCTGTGTGTACTTCATGGCAGACATGCCTAAGCAAGTTCTAGATGAAGGCAGTGATGACATGAACCTCCATGCAAACGAGTTAGCACTGTTTACATAATAGCCAAAAAGCAGGGTAAATTAGTGTATATGAATTGTCACATCACTGTGGTTAAATGTTTCTAGTGATTTTTTAGAGCTAGTAGAGCCATCTCTCTGCTTCACTGCAGTGTGCTAGGGCAGCACAACCCACAGAGCTAGTGTTACAGCTGGGTATCTTAAGTCCCAGTCCCCTCCTTGCAAACTCACATCATGCTCACTCCTTGCTGAGATTGGTTTTCATAATTACTTGATAGGTGAAGCACCTGCATGAGTGGTAGAGATGCCTCTTCCTGTGTCTTTTTTTCAATCACACAGATAATGATAAGTATGTTAATGAACAAGGAATGCTTAATGCTAGTGCCATCAAAAAGGAGCACTATGATCTGGATTACCCTTTGAGCTCAGCAGTTAGACTGAAGGACAACACTGTGTATGGCTACTGTACCTGTGCACCTTTCATCTGTAAATACCATCTCTCTAAAGAGGTAATTCTCTGAAGCTGCTTTATTCTGGGTGGTAGGTAAACAAGGCTGAACAAAGGCTTCAGATAAAGTGAGTATTGCAGGGTATTACCTTAAAGAAGTCCTTTTTGCACTAAAAATACCTACTCTATCCATAAACATCAACTTTCAGTTTCCTCTGCCTGCTCAGAAACCCAGCAAAATAATCTCCTTGTTTTGTTACAGAGAAAGCCAAATATTGGTTCTTAAAACTCATCCAGCTTGCAGGTGCTTCACATGTAGCTTCTGTATTGGAGCTGTGCTTTTGTGCACTCTGCCAAGTAACCTGGCCCTGAACTTTCCACCTATTGAAGGAACTGAGCCAATGTGGGCCCATGACTCTAAGATGCACCTTTAAGGCCAGCCCAGCCCTGCCTCGCAATGAAGTAGTGGGGGCTTCAGGAAGCAACTGACATTACATGCTGATGAACTGGATCTCTCTGCAGCTCATAGGTCTCCCTGAGTTTAAGAGTCAGGTTAAGCAAGAATGTGAATTCCAAAGATCAAGGAGGAATGCTTACAAGTCCCATACTTTCTGAGCCAAGAAACTCCAGGCCCAAACATACTGGATACAAACCTTTTTGAAGAGTTGAGAAGCAAAGCAGCAGCATAGCAATGATAGTGCTTCCTGAGCCCAGTAATGCAACAACATTTGGAGTTGCAACACATGTGATAACCCACAGAGCTCTCACTGGTCTTCACAAAATGGCATAGATATTTCCATCACCTGAGCTGTTGCTAACAGTTTGTTTGTTTGGCAGAATATGTTGGAAGATCCATCAGTATTTTTATCAGAAAAGAGAACTCCTAGCAATCAGTTTGGGTCAGGTTTTCTCTGTTTATCACCAAACAGCCAGTGGCTGGCATCAGCAGCAAAGGATGGTGTTCTGATCATCTATCGTACTTCTACTATGGTAGGTAGACATCCAGGCATAGGCTTTGTTTTGTTTCCATGAGAAAGAGGTGTGAAAACTACTTTCTTTCACTGTAAGCTTTTCTTCATTTGAATATAAGCTGTTCCAGTAAAATGTATGTTGAATGTGAACTGATATATAATGATACAGTATAATTGGTTTTATAACAATGATACAAACTACTTACTTGCTTCTCCAGTAAATCTTAGGGTAGATAATTTTACTGTTCTTCATGTCCTGTAAAATCAATATCCCACAAACTTTCCCCATCTGTAGTCAAAAATTTTAAATGCACAAATCCTTGTCTTTTATGTGCTTTGTATTGACATTTTGGATTGACAGTTTTCTAAAAATAAAGCAGCATTATTTACAGACATATTCCATTCGAAAAACGTACTTGCTGATACTGCTTGCATGACTTTTCTAGGATATACTTGCTCAAAAGCATTGTCATTCGTATCATGGAGGGGGAATCAGATCCACGGTATTTTCACTGGATGGCAAATTCATCCTTGTTAATGGTGAAAATGATGGTGCCCTGGTGTGTCTGAAATGGAAGTAAGTATAAAGCAGCCGACCAATATTGATGGTGTAAATTCCTGTATCCTGACAGACTAACTTTTGCATTTACTTGGGATTCTAGGCTTCCTTTTTATTAGTCTCAATGTAAGGAAAAAAATTGAATAGAAATAAAATTACTTTTCTCATCTTTAGAGGCAATCTCCCTAGCTCATGAGAAGTTTTGTACTTTGGGTATGGTTGCAATGCAAGATATATAGGAGTATCTTCTGATAAGTATTACCCATAGTGAGCTTCTTATCATTCTCAAATAAACCATCTGGAAGGGGATCTCTGAGGATGTAAGGGACACTACAGCTTTTCTGTGGTATAACGTATGTTCAGGTAGATGAATAGATTAAAGATGACTCTTCCAGAGCAATATTTCTAATCTGGGTAATCAATTTTCAGAATATCTAATTCTGCGGAAACTTCACTAAATTATGCAATACTAAAACTCAAACAATATTGAATCCTATGTAAAAATGTTGAACAGGCCTTTTTAAATGACTTAATTGTGTTGTAAAGAATATTTATACTTCATCCTTTTCCACAATACACAAAAAATACATCAGTTCCCTTTCTGTTTACTAGGAAGATAAAGAAAATTGAAGTTGATGAAGCTGCTTTTCACTGGCAATCACTTCTTGATATACTGAACAAGTCTACTTTGAATGAGAATGTTGTTTTAAAATCTATGGCAGAATGGCAGTTTGACCCAGAATCCACATCAGAATCAATTCCAGGAGAGAAATTTAAGGTGTTTTCTTTATTTTTATGGGGAATAAAGTTTGATCATAATCCTAAAATTACGCATGCTAAAAACTGTCCTCAAAGCAAACCCTGATCCTTTTGTAAAAGCAGAATACCCCTGAGGATAGGCTAAATATGTTTAGTTATAAATTTATGGAATAGTGTGATCAAAGAAATGGAAGAGTTATGGGAAGATGACATTCACATCTTCAATTTCACTTTGTTACTTCAGCCACAGAAAACTCTGTGAAAGTCAGTTTCTCCTCATGTGAAGTTATGTGTCATTCCCAGCGTGATGTTACTGCTATACATTGTGTGTTACTAGGGTTTTTTTTGCTGTTCAAATCAAGCAAAGCAGGGATTACAGAGATTCGTACAGTCAGCCTGTTTGAGTCAAAAGGCTTTGCATAATAGCAAGGCTTTGCAGGATCAAATTTGAGAACTAGTTAGGAAATAAAAATGTAACACTGTCTGGCATTTTGTGGTGGTAGTGTTGCTTCTAATACAAGTCCTTTTTTTTCTTTTTATTTCTGTCTCTCTTTCCTTCTCTCTAAGTACCTGAGATTGATGTTTATATCCTTAATTTCAGGAGGTACCACTTAAATCTTTCAATATAGAGGTGACAGAAGAAGATGGAAATGTCACCAGTTTGTATTCAGCCAGTACCAACAACATGACATGGATAGATCAGAAAATAAAGAAGGTACTTTCATAGAAAAATATTATTCAGAACCAGATTTTTCAAGAGTTAGTAGTGATTTGGGGTGCCAAATTATGTGCTGTAAAGGACTCTAGTTTCTAAAGCTTTTCCAACATTTGGACATCTCTTTAAGGCATTGCAATCTAAACTTTTAAATCCTAGGTCAAAGGTATAAACAGATCAGAGAATGTACCTAGCACAATAGGAGCTCTAATGACCAAAAAAACACTTTTACGCAAGAAGTAAACTGAAAAAAAATTGCCAGAGAAATCTGCTTCCTTTAGAAATGTATACAAACTTATTTTTTCTAAATGTCAAAAAGTTTCACAAAAGATTATTACCAGAAACGAAGCAGGTGCTGTCTTCTTCCCATGGGCCAGAAAAACAAATTCTACAGCACTGATAAATCAATACTCAACAATATGACATTAACTACAAAACCCCTGAGGTTTATTTCATGTTAAGGTAGAGGTATGTTATGTATAAGTAAAAGTGCATCAAAATCTGCCTACAGAGAGGGGATTTAGTGCTTTGTGAGCCCAGAAACTGCTATGTTAATGTTAGCATAGATTTATTTTTTTTTTTCCCCAGAAACATGAATTTATGGATGCTAGGAAATTCTTTCTGATAAGAGCCAGAGCTATGTATTTTGTCCATCTTTTGAGGTTCAATGATAGGACAAAGCAAAATATCGCTGTTTTCTGGGTGATCTCAGGAGTTACTTTCCAAATTATGATGCAGTTTTACAAGCGGCTCAAGTCAATCTAAGACATTGTGCCACTGAGCGTGGCATCTTCTCCATTGCTCTCCCAGATGTGTATTCCTGTTTCTGCTTTGATGCTGGCACTCATGCTTTGGAGTCTCTACTGGGATTTTTTGGCAAATCCATGTGACTGTGCATACACACAAATACCATGTAACTGTTCGTATCATCTAAGTACAGGTGATGAGAAGCAAAGGTTGAAGGGCAGCAATGTGGTCTTAAATTGCTTTAAGCTACTCAGTAATGTCCTAAGAGATTTGCATCTGCCTTTTAGAGAATTTCAGAATTATACACCCCTTCCTTTCAATCAATAGCCAAAATCCTACTTGAATTTGTAAACTTATTTTGGAAAGTAAATTCCAGAGGTGCAGACTAATTGCAGAATTTTCCCTACAAGATGAATAGGCAAAACTGTAGGGGTAAAGAAAATTTCACAGCTTCCAGAATGAGTAACAGATATTAGCTTACTTGTATCTTTAAATATTCCACTGGAAATGCTTAGTGACAATGAAAAATCTAAAGAATATAAAAAACCAACAAATTCTGGCAGTAGACTACACAGTTCAGTGTGTCTGTAATCAGTGCACTTGTAATTACTTCTCTTTTTAATATTTTTTTTCTTTTAAGCTCTATTGCTATTATCTTTTTTCTCTGGAGCAATTCTAAGAATTAGGATTATGTCCGTTTCAGTTATTGGAGTTTTCTTTTCTCTACAAGTAATGTTCCTTTAGATTATTTCAATCTTTTTTTCTCTTCTCTGTTTTGTCTTTCAATGCTATTTTTGTTGTATGTCAGGTCATTAGAGAAGAGACTCAGAGGTTTGATAACCAGAAGAAAGAGCTGCAGATGGGAATTAAAAAGCTACGTAAAGCTGTGAGTGTCTTAAAAGGGTAATGTCTCAGCTTTCCACTTTTCTTTACATGGATAGCTTTGTAGCTATCAGCTCTAGTGCTCATTGACATTTTTGTCATAAACTCTGAGCAGACAGGTAATACAGAGATGTGCTTCTCCAGGGACTACATGCTCAACGTGACAGGAACTACTGCCTGGTCCTCAGTTTCCTTCGCTCTGAATGAATATTTTGTATCACCCTTACACCCTGAGAAATTTATCCCCTCAGCTGGCTAGTTTCTGCCTGTCTAACAGCCTTCCATTATAGAAACTACTGTCCTCTCCTCTCCCTTATGTTTCCTTCCATAAAATCTGCTATCTGCAAGAGGATAAGGCAGAAGGTCACCTATAGCAGTCTGCACCCAGGTGCAGGAGGATTTTGCCCTTCCCTTTGTTGAACTGTACGAGAGCTCAGAACTGGAGAACAAATAATTGTGTACTACAGGTTCTTAGAAAGTATACACAACTTCACACATAACATCCAAATCAGCTTTAAGGGAAAGATGAAATCCATTCACATAGTACTCTGTCACTGGCTACAGACAGCACATTCTACCAGTTACCATGAAACAGTTAAAAGTGGCGGCAATTAAAATAATTTTCTCTGATATCAAGTTCTATAGTGTTAAAAATAGCATTTCCTCTATTCACATTCAAATTACTTTTTATTCCTTATACTTACTTAAAAAAACACAGATTCAGAAAATGATGCATGAAAATGAACAAGCGCCAGACATTGAGAAGCTCGAGCAGCAGGAGTTCAACCTGGATACAGAAGAACAGGAGAGAGCGCAAGCAGAGGCTGAACGAGAAGTGGCCAGGGTATGACAGAATGAGGGGGGAACAGTTTCAAACTAGCAGTGAAAAGGAGAAAGAATGATTGCAGGACAGAGGATGATCTCGACATTGCTGTTCACTGCTGGGAAGCAGGAAAACACTATTTAAGGTCACTTTTTGAAGTAGGTGAATCTGCTGATGCAGGCATTGCCCATTGGAATATGATCTATTCCAGAAACTATAAATCTGACATTGTGGCCTTGGGCACTTTGCTATAGTTCTAGGATGCTTTTCTTCACATATAAAATGATGCCTTTCAGTAGTATGCAATACAGTTTTTTGACAAGATAGCTGCAATAGTCTAAGATATTTTTTTGCACCACATCTTGTTATTTTCTTTTCTGGAAAGGTGAGGAGGGAGATTGAGATGGAGAATTTAGCCAACTGCTATTTGCAGAATGTCATCAAACATGAGTGTTGGGATGCTATGTGTGTAAAAGGACGTGCAGTTAAGGTAACCTCTCCTTTCTAATTCATTTTCTGCAGCATTTTATTGATACTTTAAGGTACAGAGACAAAATAAGTAGAAGTATAACGTATTTCTGATTTTCTTATGCCATGGGAAAAAACTTACTTTTTCCCAGGGCTCATGCAAAACTTTCATTTAGTTGATTTTGTCTGAGCCTGGCTGATTTTACCTTCTAAGGTGGGTAAGAGTGCTGATAAGCAAATAAGAGAATATTGTCACGCAGTGTTGCTAAAAGGAGAGATAAATATTTTTCTGTGTGCAGTGAGTATGACTTTTGCTACACAGAACATAAAGGCAAAATTCAACCCTGATTTTGACTGTTTTAAAGGGGTGAGATTAGTTTACCTGATGATACTGGATTATTTTAAGGGTGGTGAAAGACAAAGTTGTTTTACAAAAAATCTAGTTCTTGTGGAATTCTGTAGATTGAGGCCATATCCATAGATTATTTAAAAAAAAAAAAAGAAAGATAAAAGCAAATTTTAAACCAACCATTTTTCACTACCAAAAAGACAAATGGCTTTTATTGTACCCCTGTATTTTTAGTACATTGTCTATATTAATTGATCCTCAATTTTATTCTTGATTTTAAAGACTCTATAACTTTTTAGCATTCAGGTATGGAACAAATAGATAACTCTGAATAACTTTTTTACTTTTTGTTTTGTTTGTTGCTGGGGTTTTTTTTGTTTAATTTTAAAAAAATATTTGAACAGTGCTTCCATATGGCTTGTGAAGTGAAGAATTACCCACTGAAGAAACGTAGTGAAGAAGAGCTGAAAACTTTAGAGAAAGTTCTCCAGTTAAAGAAGATTGAGTCATCTGATCTTGAGGTACAATCTCTTTGAAGTACTGTGTAAAGGTATTTCAGATCAGTATGTTCTGAGTTGGCATTTTAGTTCTTCTTCACATAGTTACATTTCTAAGGTCCATTTTCTTGCTGTAGAAATTGTCCCCCCCAAAATTAAAAAAAGATAAATAAAGATGAAATGTTGTGGTTTTACTTGGAAGAAATGTATTAGTAGTAAAGAATCACAGAATAGCTGAGATTAGAAGAGCCTTTTGGAAGTCCAGCCCTCCTAAAGCAATTTGCTCAGTGCTGTATCCAGTCAGGTTTGGAATATCTCTAAGGATGAAAGTTTCTGTAACCTCTATGGGCTACCTCTTCTCATGTTAGACAACCCTCGCAGGAAAAGTGTTTTATTATGTTTAAGTTGTATGTCCTGTATTTCAATGTATACACATTTTTTCTCAGTCTGTCACTGACCACCACTGAGAAGAGGCTGGCTTTGTTGTCCTTACTCCCCACTATCAGATTTTTATAGACAGTACAAATATCCCTCCAAGCCTTCTTTTTCTTGAGGCTAAATAGTTGCAGATCTTTCAGCCTGTCCTCACATGTTAAGTGCTTCAGATCCTTAATTCTATCAGTGGCCTATCACACACTTGCTCCAGCACGCTCATGTCTTTCTTGTCCTGGGGAACCTACAAATGGATATTCCAGATATGATCATTTCAACATATATTATTTTGGTCACTGAGCTTAATTGCAGAATATAACCTCTAGACTTTTTTTCATACATCTGCCACTGGATCATGTACAGAATTAACATAGTTACGATGTTTGTGATATTCAGGTTCAGAAAAAAAATCTTGAGATTGAGCCTGAGACTGTGTTATCTAAGGAAGATGGAGAGAAGGCAGAAGTGATGGCTGATGACAGCATGTCTTACTGTCTGATTGGAAGTCTGAGCTCTCAGTATGGTGGAGACACATCTATCCTATACAGTCAATGGGACTTGCACACCAGGGAGCAGAAAGTCAATCAGATAGTATTATTGAAGGTGATGTCTTCTTAAATTTCTGTTACTGCAGTGATGTTGTCATATCTTGCTGGTTCCCACGGTGGTCACAGCCACTGCTAGATTTTGGGCATACTGATGCTGTACAACAGAGAGTTAGAATCATAGAATCATAGAATAGTTTTGGCTGGAAGAGACCTTCAAGATCACCAAGTCCAACCTTACTCCTAGCTCTGTCAAAAACCATTAAACCATGTCCCTAAGCACAACATTTACCTGGCTCTTAAACACTTCCAGGGATGGTGACTCCACCACCTCCCTGGTCAGGCCATTCCAATGCCTGACAACCCTTTCTGTAAAGAAATGCTTCTTAATATCCAGCCTGAACCTCCCCTGGTTCAACTTCAGGCCATTTCCTCTTGTTCTATTGCTTGTTATCAGGAAGAACAGACCAACTCCCACATCACTACAAGTTCCCTTCAGGTAGTTGTAGAGGGCAATAAGATCTCCCCTCAGCCTTCCTTTCTCAAGGTTAAACAGCCCCAGATCCCTCAGCCTTTCCTCATAAGAGACATGCTCTAAACCCTTCACTAGCTTTGTAGCCCGCTTCTGTATCCTCTCTAGCATGTCAATGTATTTCTTGTAGTGAGGGGCCCAAAACTGGACATAGTACTCAAGGTGCGGCCTCACCAAAGCCAAGTCAGAGGAATGATCACCTCCCTGCTCCTGCTGACTACACTATTTCTGATACAGGCCAGGATGCCACTGGCCTTCTTGGCCAGCTGGGCACACTGCTGGCTCATGTTCAGCTGGCTGTCAATCAATACCCCCAGGTCTTTCTTTGCCTGGCAGCTCTCCAGCCACTCCTTCCCAAGCCTGTAGCACTGTTGGGGGTTGTTGTGACCCAAGTGCAGGACCCAGCATTTGGCCTTATTGAAACTGATAAAATTGGCCTTGGTCCAGTGATTCAGCCTATCTAGAACCCTTTGTAGAGCTTCCCTACCCTCAAGCAGTTTGACACTGCCACCTACCTTGGTGTCATCTGCAAATTTACCAAGGATGCACTCTATTCCCTCATCTAAATCATTGATGAAGGTGGTAAACAGGAGTGGCCCCAGTACTGAGTCCTAGGGGACACCACTCTTGACTGGCGGCCAACTGGATTTAACATTGACCACAACTCTTTGGACTCACCCATCTATTAAGTTTTTCACTCAGGAAAGTGTATGTCCATCCAAAAGCAGTCGATTTCTCTAATAGAACACTGTGGGAAACAGTGTCACATGCCTTACTAAAGTCAGGATAGACAATATCCACAGCCTTGCCCTCATCCAACAAGTGCGTCACCCTGTCATAGGAGGAGATCAGGTTTGTTAAACAGGACCTGCCCTTCATAAACCCATGCTGACTGGGCCTGATCACCTGGTTGTCCTGTATATGCTACATAATAGAACCCAGGATGATATGCTCCATCAGCTTCTCTGGTACTGAAATCGAACTGACAGGCATGTAGTTCCCCAGATCATCCCTCCATCCCTTCTTATATATGGGTGTTCTGGTGGCTGACCTCCAATCTGCTGGTACCTCCCCTGTCAGCCAGGACTGCTGATAAAGGATGGACAGTGGCCGGGTGAGCACCCCTGCCAGTTCTTTCAGCACTCTAGGATGTAACCCATCCAGCCCCACATATTTATTCACAGTGATACTGAGCAGCATGTCATGGACCATCTCCTCCTGAATTGTAGGGGGGGCATTGTATTCCCAGCCCCTGTCTCTTGGCTTGGGGGAGTGACTTTCCCCAGTGCAAGTGTTTCCATTACTAAAGAGTGAGGCAAAGAAGGCATTAAGCACCTCAGCCTTCTCCTCATCTTTTATTCCCTCATTCATCCCTACCACTGGGAACACAACTTGCACTCCTGATCCCTTGAGCAGTTTTCCCAGGACCTTAAAATCTCTCTTAATCAGTTTTGGGCTTCTAGTTGTGAGATCAGTACTACCCACCTGAAATACCAAAAGCAGATAGTAATCTGAAGACTTCATCAGGGTGGGGAGTTTGTCTGTCACATCCTTAACTCGTGCCTCAGGGACACAACAGACTTCCCTATTAAGTGAGTCTGAATGGCATATCAGGCCCTCCGTCCCCCTTGGGAGGGAGTCACCCACAACAATGACTCATCTGGTTTTCTTTTCGGAGACAGTTTTGAAGCTTCATCTGGGGCAACTTGGTCTTGGTGGTACCTCTGGCTTAGGTGAACTATTCACCCCTCTATCACTCAGTTCCTCCTGTAGGGCTCCATACCTGTTCTGCAAGAGGAGCCAGGAAGGTGGGAGAGGCTGGAAGGGGATTCACCTGCCTCCCTGAGCAGGGACCCATTTTCATTTGCCCCCATCACTTTGGTCCCTTCCTTCTTCCTGGTGTCAAGAGAAGAGGGGATTCTCTGCTTCTTGAGAGGTATCCACACTCTGTCTTTGTCGCAGGCAGTGGCTCCACCAATCTATCTCCCTCTCACACTCCCTGATCGTTCTTAACCTCTCCACCTTCTCATGCAGCATTGCCACCATGCTGAGCAGATCACCCATCTGCTCACAACGGACACAGTAGTTATCAGAGTTGCCACTCACTGCCAGTGCAAGGCTCAGGCAATCCTTGCAGCCTGCAACCTGGACAGCCACGTATTTCCCTGGGAGCTCTGTCTGGGTTCCCACAGCCACTGTGGCAAGCGCAGAGATAGCTGCCTTCTGTCAGGTGGAGACCATGGCTGAGCCCTGCCGTGTGCCCTGCTCGTGCTTTGCAGCAAGAAAGCAAAATGGCTGCTTCACTCTCTGGTGACTGAGAGGCGGGTCCGATTTTGCCGCGTTTAAAAAGCCCGCAATTGTTCCGACAACGCCAATGCCACAGCATGCTCTCAAGCCTTGCACACGTGAGAGCTGCCAGCTCCTACCACTCTTGTTTGGGGACCCCTGGCTCTGGGAACCCCTTTTCATCCTCAATCTAGCGCTCGGCTGGAGGTCTTACCACTGCTGTTGTCACTGCTTCTCTCTCTGGCGATACTGCATGTATAGTGAACGCCATACTTCTAAATGTTCATAGCCTACTATCCTTTCTTAGCAGTTTTGTTTGTTTTCTGTTGCAGGGTTTTGTGGTTTGGTTTTGCTTTTCTTTTTGTTTTAAATATCATGGATCACTCTCTGTTGTTCTAAATCCAAGCCATTATTTTCATAAAGAATTTAAAGCTACAGTATCACACTAGGTCACATAATATTAAGAGCTTCCTATCATAAGCCTTTCTCCAGTTGTCACTGGTATTGATCTCAGTAAGATATGTTTTGTTACAATGCAGCTTCCAGAAACATGCTCATTTTTACTTTGAATATAGGGCACAATTGAGGTATTATCCTATTAACATTTTATTTCACTTCACTTTACTTCCATTGTTTAGTACTTAAAATGCGTGGCACATTTTTTGTGAAAAGTAGTTTGGGTTCTCCCTTCATACATTGGTCAATATATTTGTGGTTTTTTCTGGA
Source organism: Actenoides lindsayi (assembly GCA_025331215.1). Classification (NCBI taxonomy): domain Eukaryota; kingdom Metazoa; phylum Chordata; class Aves; order Coraciiformes; family Alcedinidae; genus Actenoides; species Actenoides lindsayi. The sequence goes on from WTSP01008185.1 coordinate 43,961, forward strand.
ATTAAAGGTATTTAAAGACCCTGTTCATATCCAATGTGTTTCTTTTACTGTATGAATAAATTTCTTATCAAACTTTTGATAAGCTACTATTTTTGTCTTTTTAAGCTTCTTAGACATAAATTTTTTCAGCTGATGAGTCAGTTTTTGTGGGTCTTTTGGGAGTCTCATTCTCACATTGATGTAAATTAGGGGAACATAAAAAACTTTCTTCCTAGTTACTTCCTAAATACTGATTCCCTCAGAACTCTACTTAAAGCATCCTACTTAATGTGGTTTCCTATTAATCATTAGCTTAAATGGAAGTCTGTCAATCTGCTATTAATCTGCTTGATATGTTTTTTAACAACATCAAACAGCATACATTTTAATCAATATGTCAAGCATAGTTACAGGTGCATCTTTTAGTATATCTATAATCACCATTACCAATCTAACATGTATAATGAATATAAGCTTTAATCAGATTTATTTTCTTCACATCTCTTGTTATCCAAATAATCATAATGATTCATGTTTTTTTGGTTTTCTTTTTACCCTTTTTGTCTTTTCTTTCATGAACTGAAATTGGTAAAACCCCAAAATATCTCCTTTTCTTTGGTATTGGATCAGGATGTATATTTGACACCAGCCATATAGCAGCAGTATGAAACAATTCTGTTATGAAAACTAACTAACCGTTTAGTCTTCATAAATACTATTATGTTATTTTTACTGGAAACACTTTTATAAATGAATATGATTTAAAGGATAGGATTCAGATCACATTTTTTTAAATTTATTTTTATGGGGAAGACTACCTTTATATAGTTGTAAAATCACCAACAAAACTTCTAAAAATATGCAGGTGTTTAAGTAACTCTCTGTGGAAGCATCTTAACTTGCACCTCTACCAGTGAGAAGGGGAAAAAAGCCCTTGTAATTTCACTTACCTAAATTCTTCATGAACAGTTTGAGGACCTCCCACAGATAGCCAACTGCAACAGCTTGCAGACCTTCTGCAAGAAATAAAAGAACCAACCAGGGTGCTGTAAAGGAAGACATGTTTTAGGTTCCTTTAGTTATTTTCCTCTATTTCTGCTTTATTTATACTGTTTATAAAAGTAAATTACTTATCTGGAGTGCTAGTCTTAGAGCAGACTGATTCTCTATGGGGAAGAAGCCTACAAAAGCATTTTACTTTTATAGAAAACAGTTGAGCTTCGACTCAGGGATGAGATCTGCAAGGTTAAAAAGCTTTTCTTTCTAAAAGGAGAATCAATCTAATTTGAGAATAGTGACAAACAAGGTGAAATAAATCAGGCATTGTGGAAATTACCTGGTCTATCACTGACTTGGAATAAATAGGTATACCCAGAGTAGCTGTGGGTTTGTAAACAGTGGTAAGCTTCCTTCTTTAAGCTATGACGCTCACAGGAAAGATTGGGAAAAAAAAAAAAAAAAACCAGCTCAAAATTATATTCCTTGGTGAACTGTTCTATGACTTATCACAGATGTGAAAGGGTGCTGCACTCAGTAAATATTTTCATGCAAATTCTTATTTGTTATATCTTTAGATAGCCACTATAAGCTGGTTACTAATTGGTGAGTGTCTTGGTTTGAAAGAAAGACAGGAATCTGCCAAGGAAGGCAGGAGCCCCCCATTTAGAATGGAAAATACAACCTCCTCCCCTCCGAATGCTTATAATTTGAAATTAAGGGGCTTTCAGGCAAAGATGAGGAATAGGAATAACCGTTCTTTA
>WTSP01008185.1:45799-68007 GCA_025331215.1 Actenoides lindsayi
TATCCAGCCTGAACCTCCCCTGGTTCAACTTCAGGCCATTTCCTCTTGTTCTGTCACTTGTCACCAGGGAGAACAGATCAAGTCCTGCCTTGCTACATCTTCCCTTCAGGTAGGTGTAAAGGGCAATAAAGTCTCCCCTCAGCCTTCTTTTCTCAAGGCTAAACAGCCCCTGGTCCTTCAGCCTTTCCTCATAAGACACATGCTCCAAATCCTTTACTAGCTTTGTTGCACAGGTTTCTTGAGTTACTGAGATGAAAGCTGATAAATGCACATAGTGCAGTAGAGTACTATGTGGATTTGCCAGCTCAAGTCTGAAAAAAAATTGTTATGAAACTGATTACCCAATTACCCAATAAAGGAAAGTATGTCCGTAACTCTTCCTCCTTACACTTGTGATTTACAATCTCTAGAATAACAGGTCACTTTTTTGTTTGTTTTTTTTTCTTTGAAGCCTCTTCTTTCAGCCGAAGAATGAAAAAAAGCAGCTAATAGAAGGCAGCCTAATTTTTTATCTAGTTTTGGCAGCAGTAATTTCTTTCAGAATCTTTGTCAAATGTCAAATGTGAAGAAGAAAACAAATAAACATTTCTAGGAAGAAAAAAAAAAAGAAAAAAATGGATAATTTGTCCATCTTCATTTAACAAAGCTTGAATTCTGCACTTACGATTTTCACAAAAGGGCTTTACCAGTTTATCTCCCTGTCACACATACAAATACACACATTTATGATTCTGATGGCTTGAGGAGTGGATGTGATACCTGTGCAGTATTGCTGTTTCCTTTTTTGGTATTTCAGGCCATAATTTACAAAGTAAAAACTGCTTTTAATAAGGAATTTGACATAGTAGCACGACAAAAGGAGCAGGAGATAGCACGAGTGAAAGAAAGAAACCTGAGGATCCAAGAAATCTTGGCACAACTTGACCTCCAAGTGGAAGTGTGGGAGCCAGCTCTTACAGAGGATGAGATACCAGAACGAGCACTCACTGTTCAGGATTCAGAGGTGTCTGAAAAATAAATATTTCTCTTTCACCCACTCAAACACCTTTCTCTAATTCTGCCATTTCCAGACATTATGTCAGTACTGAAAAGCATTAAAAAGATGTGTCTGTGTACTTAAAGTCATCTTTTTCACTCTTTTGCTTACCTTCCCTTTTTAGGGAGAAAGTTCTTAATATGAAAATCTGAAATGAACAAACTGTATAAAATCTTAATGTATTGCTTTTCAAAGTTTTGAATTGCCATAATTGCTTAGGTAGAAATTCCTCCTGTTCCTCACTATAAGAATCAAACTAGGGGTTACTTCCATAGGTAAGGGTTTCTGTTTTCTCTGAGCACCATTTCGAAACTAAGTAGTTTCAGACTAAGTATCTAGGTACTGAAGCATAAATAGTTCTATACTTAGAAAGACAAATGATAATTTAAGGTGAAAAACAATATTTCTTATACAATATATTCCACCGATTTTGTCTGTTCTTTTGGTCAGTCTTTCCCCACTTCTCTCTGCTCTCCCACAAGTCTGTATTATTCCACTGTCAGAAAAGATATGCACAAAGCACAGCTATCAACAAAAATGATCATAGTTTGTATTATAGCATTTTTAAATATAGCTTTTGGAGCTGTTCAGAAGATCAATTTTCTTCATAAGGAATATTATCATAGAGCAGAGAGAGTAAAAAGCACTAAGAATTAGTATTATGTCATCTTTCCGAATGTTCTTAGTCCACACATGATCACGTTTGGAGAAAAGAACTCTGATATGAACCTAATTTTCTTCTTTCAGATTAAAGTTGAGAAATACTTGACTCAACAAGAGAGAGAGAAAGCAGAAATGTTGGCCAAACTTGAAATGGAAAGACGCCTTGCTGCTATGGTACTTAAAATAGTATCTTTTTTACTGAATAGACATTTGTCCTTGGTAAGGCTTATTTAGTTAATGCTGCACTGAAATATTCCAGTAATGTAGTATGGGAGAATAAATTTAAAATGGTAGACAATGATGATGTGTGCCTTTTCCTTATTATTGTTTACCATCAGAACTATATAGACTAGCTGGGAGAAGAAAAGATTTAATGTTAGGCTCACAATTTAAAAAAACCAACATGCTTAGTAGCAATAAAAAATCCCATATCAGGTGACTGGGGACAGGGTACCTTTCTAAATTCATGCTAATGGTCAACCAAGAGCTTTGTGCTTGATATGTTTGTTGACTGAGTGACCTCTGTTCTTCAGGGACTGTAAGATCATAATGTTTTCCTCTGGCTTTAAAATGCATCTTTGAAAAGCTTAAGATGGTCCTGGCCCCAAAAGAGATGCACAATAAGACAGTGACACAACTTCCTTCATCCTAGCCTGCCACTGGCCAGGTCTATGCCTATGTATTCCATCCAAAGCTGCCAGAATGGCAATTTTAGTGAGTTATTTGGTACATGAACATCTGTCCACCAGAAAAAACTCTGAGACTTTTAGCATATTTCACACACATCATCAAAGAACATTAATCTAATAGTGTCACAGAATATATGGGTGATCTGGAGTTGAATTACCCTATTATTGTTCCCCAAACTTCCAATTAGTACTCTTCCTTTTGTACCCTAAAATTCTTTTTGTGGTTCTTCCCAGGACAATGAAAGACTTCGTGCTCTTAATGACATGATGGGTGGAGTGCTAGAAATCAAAAAGGAAGACATCTTGAAAATGGTGAGCAGCATTTCTGCCACATCATTTAGGTAGCTTGTGGGCCTTTAAGGAAATGTAAAATTCAATTAGCAAATATTTCCAGCCTAAGTGATAGAAGAAAGTCAGAGAATTGTAGAATTGCAATATGCCTAGATAGACTTCATCAGAGACCATACACCTGTATATGGTTTACCCATCAACACTTGTCCCTGTCACAGTGGAATACTATAGGAACATAATCTAGTATTACCATTACAGCTGTATTGCTGGGGGAAGGGTCTATTATCCATGGCTGTGATCTTACAGAAAAATACTGTGTTCCATTTAACTCAGCAATTGTAGATAGTACAGTAGTAGAAGAAGGAAAGAATGTCAAGGAGTGTCACAGAAAAAAGGATAGGGCAGACAAAAGTGCTCTCCCTGGAATTGATCTGTTCTGGAAAATGAGGACTCCACTTAGAAGTATACATTAGTGTGGAGTTAAATTTGGGGTTCTGCAACAGAAAATGTGGTATATCTTGTATCGATAGTAATCACTTTGAGTACAAAATACTGGCATTTTACAAAATCCAGTAGTGAATTCCTGTAAGCAAGTGAGAGAGATTAGCACAGTATATATACACCAAAACTACTGGTGCAAGTAACAGACCAGAAAAACAGAATATATATATTACTTGGATTTAAGGCTTGTGCTTTACTTACCACTAAGAAATACCTTTCATTAAATTTGATGCATGCTATAGTTTGTTAGTATGCTGATGGAGACTTAGTACTGCTTTTGAAGTATGTTTGTCTTTAATACTTACAGGACATTCCTCCACCTCCTTTTATATCCAAGCCTGAGCATGTTTGGAATGATGAAGAAAAGAAAATATTTAGAGAACATGAGAAAAAAGTCAAGGAGCTGAATGAAGAAAAAGAAAAGTATAGAATGGTAAACGAAAATCAGAAAAGGAGTGAGTGTGTTCACAGTGCTCACGACCAAAGCTTCTGGTCTTTCTCAGGAGCTACTTCTGAAAATGAATGCTAATAAACAGAACAAATGAAGAACAAAGATCATGTTTATCCTTCACAATGGTATTTGGACAACATAACTCGGTAGCCTGGCATCACTCTCCTTCCAAACAATTTCCGAGACCTGTTGGTTGAAGGATACAGTTCCATATTGTGCGTTCTTCAGCATCTGATATACTACATCAGAGCTTTTTTGTTGCTCCAGATGTAATATTGATGCTCTTCTCCTTCCCTTCCCCAGGCACTGGAAAATGAATTGAAGAAACTTAAAGATTCCATTCAGGAAACAACACAAAATTTTGATGAGACTGTGTGCAAACTCTCTGAAAAGAAAGTGAAATTAGAGATGGTCATCTATCAGGTATTGCAGAAAACATTCATTTTTCATCTCTCCCTCTGCGCAGCAGGAATGTGAACATAATTTATTGCAATAATTTTGCAGGAAGAACTCAAAATAGTCAATCTCATTTATGCTTTACTGTTGGATGAAGAGTTGGACACTAGAGAAGCCGGGCTTCGTAATTTCCTTATGAAAAAGGAGAAAGAAAAAGTAAGTTATTATTTGGAATGCTGTTCTTAGGAACAGTGTAATAGTTACAACATAGCTTCTTGTGAAGACTGCTCTTCCTAAATCAAAATTTTGCCATAAGTGTCTTTCTGACAGTTTATAGGGTAACTGATCTTTTTTCAACTTCTACAGGTGACATACATTATAAATACATATATTTTTGAATAGACCTTGATTTTGGTTCATCTGGAGTTCATTGGTAAAACTCAATACATTCAGAAGGGCATGCTGCTATTTGTTTCCTATATATAATATTCTTTAGTATCCATGATCAAGGAGGAAGCACCAATTACGATGCTTTTATGAGAGGAAGATGCACAAAAGAATGTGTAATGCCATCATTTTTTCACTGAGATGTCTAATGTGGGCCAGGGTCATGCTGACTTGTTTTTGCCAGGTCAAAGCATAGACAGAGGTGGCGTGTGAGTATCAGACCATGGGAGTTGGTTCTGACTCTTGGGGAATTATTATCCCATTTGCCCATTTTTGTTTTCGTGGAGCTGTTCCTGAGTTCACAGATAATATACTGGTGCCTCCTCATGTCAGATCTGCTGCTTGAACTGTACACAGACCTCTGTGTTTGGAGCTGTAAGCAGCCATTTCTATATGAGCTATAGGGAGCTGTTCCAACGTAGGCATCTCGCTCCTACCACTGAATAGGCTGAACTAGTTTTAAAATTATCAGAGGCCAAGTGGGGTTTTTTTTAAATTAAAAAAAAAGTTAAATTTTTCCAAAATGCTTCCATTGGTATATTTTTTGGTCCATCCAAACTGTCAAATACAACAAAATGGTCTCCCCAGCAGAGTATTGAAGAGTTTCAATAAGACAGATGAGCTTAGTATACTAACATGTAGCCAAACTGTCATGACAACAGGGAAACTGCTTTCTAAAATGAAGAACCCTCCACTGAACAGCATTTGAGAATTTTTGACTGGTCTTACCTGTGATGACATGAAAGGGAAAGGAAATTTCTATGCAGGTGAAAACAAGTATCAACATAGGTCCTTATGTTCAAAGTTTAAAAAGAAGACTCATAAAAATTGCTACAAGATATTTCTTATGCAAATTTATTACTTTCTTAAGCAGAGGAGTAGTTTAATTTTGCACCTGCTCATATTTTAGCAGTATCTACATACAGTAGAGTAACCCCCTGAAGAAGACATTATATTGTTTGTAAGAATAGCTCATAAGGTCTTCTCTAGAAATAAGAAAGTATTAGCTTCATGCGTGTATATGAATGTCCATTCAGCGCTTTTGCTGGCTGAGTTTCATTCTTTTAATCTTTTGGTTTTGCTATAGATCAAGACTGCAAGAACAATCCAGACTACAAAAAATAAAATTGAGGCTTACATAGCCACCTATGAAAAGGCAATAGTTGAAGAGAAGGTGAGACTCTCGACGTACACAAGGAGGTCCAGAAATCTGAAAGTTAATGCTGTGTCTTGATAATGAGAAGAACCTGTAAGCATGGGATGAGTTATGGTCAACTTCCTGATCACTGAAATTAAGCAGTGAAGGGGAGTATGTATGTAGAAGAATTTATGAAATAGTCCAGATTTCTGTGATGCTTGGGAACCCTTGGAAGAGCACCATATTCTGTATTTCTAACGTATGGGAAGGTTGATGATTTTTTAAAGATAACACTGTGGTAACAAGAAAGCTTTCTGTTTCCCCCTTAGAATCTGGAATGTGGTTTTACAAAGGAATTTGCTGACCTACCTGCTGATCTCCTTGATGAGCTTTTCCAACTTTATAAACATCGACCAAAGTAAGATCCCCCCTGATTATGTCTAAATACTAATATTTCACGTAAGTCAAGAATGAGAATGAAATTTATTTTAATAGTCTTAATTATTTTGATAATCAGTGGACTGTCTGCTTTTTATTGGATGGTTAACAATGGTTGATTTCCTATCATACTTACGATCATTATTTTGAGTACTTACAGTTCCTTATTCACTCCACTTAATCTATTTTAAATGCAATCTAAATAACCATCAGGTTTCAAAAAGATGTATTCTTATTTTGTGTAAGATTCAGTCTTACCTAATTGCTCTTTGCAAGAGACTGAGAGTATGAAATATACTTAGTTGTTTGTGAGCTTCTCTTATGCGAGGACAAATAAAAGATAAATACTGTACTGTATTGTGTCTGTACAATAGGACCCCAGTGACAGAAATGCTCCTTGACACAGCTAATCCATATGGGGATTGTTCAGCCTCAGCTGAAGATTGCAAAGATGCTCTTACCCTTTTAATGAAAGCCATGGATGAATTGGATAGTCCCGAGCACATGCCTAATAGCTTAGACCAATCTACATGGGAACATTTTTGTCTAGCTAGACGAAATAAAATGGAGAGTGAGGAGCTGGTATGTAAAATTCTTTATTTTGCCAGTATACTGCTTGGTATTTTCAAGTTTTCTTGGGGTTAAGCGTAGGGTCAAGCTGGTGGTGAAATGACAATGCAGAATACATAAGCTGCTTTTGAGTCTGAAAGCTATTTCTGGCCACATTCAATTCAGAATACAAATGTCATCAAGGGAAACCAGCTCTAGTTCTTATTCAGAGGAAAAATTAGCATATTAATGTGGACAGATTTGATCAGAATTACTTTGCCCTTGATATGGTCTAATTAAAAAAAAATAAATTGTTTTCCTTTTCTCTGTCCACACCAAAAAACTCTGAAGGTATTTGATTTCCTTCATCTGTTGGAGTTGTTCTCTCCCATTAGCATTCTACATTTGCAGCAATGCATTCCCATATTTTTCTAGAACATCAAGAGCAATTCTTAACAAAGGGTGTTGCTGTAAACTTCTAGCAATTTGTTCAACAGAACAGAACTATTTGTTCAGTTTAAAAGCATCGGGGTGTAAATCTGAATTATCCAGAGACAGAAATACATGACCTTTGACCAAGAGAGAAGGAAATATGATTTCCCTTCATGTGAATAAAGTGTGCATAAATGAATAAATAATTTTTTGAGCAGAGTGTAAGGACTGTAACCTCTATGTCTTATGTGCTCTGCTGGGATTCTCAAAATACCAGGCTGCATATTTATACATACATATATCTTCTTAAGAACTTGTCTTCCCTATTGTTAAAGAGGCTTTCCCTGACATACTGACAAACAGAATGTCACCATGTTGCTTACTTAGGTGAAAGGGAAGGCCCGAACACTGACAGAGATGCAGGCCTTTCTCCAGAGAAGAATGGATGACAACGACAGGATTAAGTCAGAAATAGAAGACATTTTCCAAGAACTCACTTGGTAATTTAGTTTCTTTTCTTATGTTCAGCTACATTTTAATACTCTACCAACACAGAATTACATACAAATTACACAGTTCTTTTCTCCAACATTTTTTTAATCTAGGATTCATCTAAAAGACCTACAATATTTCTGAAATGAAGTGTGATTGCAGTACATGTGAGCAGGCCAAACCAGTCTGAATCTAGTATCTTCAGTAACAACATCATTAAGGATGGCAGCACAGACTTCAATGCAAACTGACTGCCCCAAAAGCTACATCATGCAGTGAATCCCCCACAGCCTTCAAGGCCTTCTATGTGCTAGCTAGCTCAGTTAAATTTTGCTCATGTAGGCATGAGATACTGTGATCACTCCTAATTGCGATATGCCACACGACACTTGATTTCACTGAGCTGCTTAGACCTGTAGTATTTCTCTTTTTTTATGTACATGATAAAATTTGCACATTCGTTCTGAATCCAGGTGCTAAAAACTGCAGGTATGGAAATAAGTTGCAAATTTTGTAGTCACTTTGGGAGAAAATAGAAGACAGGCTGTCAGAGAATAGCCCCCCACAAACATACCACATTTTGAGAATTGGGAGGATTTATGTAATCCTGTTGAAATCACTAATCATTGTATTTTGTTTTCTGACATTTTAGGCTGCAGGAGGAGAAGATGAAACTTCAGTTGAATTTGACTGTCCAGTTTTTGCTAAAACAAGGACAGGTGGAGTTGGAAAGTACTGAGATCCCAGACTACACTGATGCCATTCTCATTAATAAGAGTGTTATTGAAGAACTTAATTGCTCTATCATGGTAATTTACATTATCCAAAGGGAATTTAAGCTTTTTAAACAACTGTATTGTCCTTAAGGGACTTTGCTTTTTCTCCCATTTGATATTTAGTTTCAATTCATTACTACACACCAGTAGGCTCAATTGTAATCTAGAGGATATTAAGAATTCTGTGGTATAATGATTGCAATACAGACTGCTTCTTCATGTTTGATCAATACAATTCAGATCAATGAAATGGCAACAGCTTTTAGACACACCATCACTTACATGCTGTAAACAGAAAATGCTAATATCCTGGGCACCAGTCCAAAAGTTCCCTCAAGGCAAACTTCCTGTCATGTTAAGAAGCATGTGACTAGTAGCTTACATTAAGATTAAAAAAAATTAATACACTTTCTTATGTAAGGTGAAATTGGTGATCATACTTAGAAGAGATTTTCATACTCTCATTAAACATTCTTTTTTAGGCATTCTAGCTGTACAGAAATCCCTTCTCATTGCTCCTGCACAAAAACCTCCAGTAATGACTGTAAAATACTTTATACAGAGCAAGCTTGTATTTTGTAGAGCTAAAATGCCTTTGCATTCTTATAAAAGAAAGATGGAGAGAGAGGTTAGTTGTGATTTTCTTCATGTTCTGTGATACAAGGCTGTGGCACAGAGCATAAAAGGGAACAACATTCCACAAAAGATAACCATCTGAAGCAAAGTCTGGAAAGAAACTGCAGTAGAGCATATTTTCCTTACTAAAGTTATAACTTTGGAAGCTTGCCCAGCTTGTTACAAATAATTATTCCATAATCTGTAAAGAGTGTTAATTAAGATTAATCTATTTTTTCAGGCTCAAGGAGAAAAAAAAATTGCTAGCATGGTGCAATGTAAAGACTTCTCTAAAGGGATCTGTCAGCTGGAATGGGAACACAAGAAAATGAGAATGCAGATAGATGATCTGAACCAGAAGGCTCAGGATATTGTAACACTACCTATTTCAAGAGATCGCCAGCTCGTGAGTTACTCTCTCTAATTTATTTTTTGACTGCAGAAAATTTTGCTGCCTATACTTGTAAGATCATTTACACCTCATAAGTCTCTTACTACTGTGGAGAAAGTGAAGTTTTACTCTTGAGATTAAACAGGGATGAAGTTCTTTGGGATGTTCAGGTGTAAATGAAGGCAAAATTAGCGCTAACTCATAATGTTTCAAAATTGGCACTGAGAGTAAGGAATCAGGATTTTGCAGCTGCAAGGAACAAAACTTTTAAATCAAGCACTGTAACTTCCTTTTAAGTGGAAGACCTGAGGTGCCCCCATCTGGCATCTCACAGAAATACTCTAACTTTTGCTTAGTATACAAAGGTTGAACATTCCTATAGGAGCCTCACTCACTGACATTTGTTGGCCCAGCAGCAGAACGACAGGGAATTATTTGCCATCCCTGGCAGGCAAGAGGCAGCAGCTGGCCAGCAAGGCAGCATCCACATAGCTTTGAGCAAGCTCAGCTAGCAGGCCAGAAGCCATAGGTGATGGTTGTGGGGGAGAGGCAAGGGTACCGGTGGGAGAAGAGAGGAGGAAGAAGAATGGTTGTAGAGGAAATCTGAGAGGATTGTGGTATGGGATGTAGACAATTGCAGGGAAAGCTGATGGTTTTGTGGCCATGAGGTGAGGGGCATAAAGGGTTGGAGTAGGGGATGTTGGAGGATGGATAGGCTGGATATAGTGCAGCGGGGAGAGCTATAAAGCACAGAGAAAATGAAGAATGTTGGAGAGCAGGTAAGGATATTGCAGTTCAATCAAAAGATTAAAAGAAAATCCAAAAGACTTGTTTTTCTAAGGCTTCATTTGTTTTGCTGCTCTCCAAACTGCTTGTTCGCTTCTAAATCACAGCCAAGGGACTTCCAGAACTAACACCAACAAAACAACTTTCCAGAGACGTGATGTGACAACACACTGAGAAGTTCTTGTAGCAAATTTATCACCAGAGTGTTGCCATTAGCTCAAACTTCATTTAAACTGATGAGTAGGACTATTGCCCTTCAGAGAGTGTTAGACTTGCCCATAGCAAAGGCATATACCAGTTTAATCAGAATTTCAATGCTTTGAGGGGCTTGACTTCACTTTTTGAGTAGAAATGTGGGGCTAGTAGGAAAGACAAGGCAACAGAGACCCCAACAATAGGAACAGAAAGAAAGGTGGCTTAGACAAATGTGTGCAGTCAAGAACCTGAGAACACCTGGAATGAGGGCTTTTAATGAAGCAGTGAGTGAAAGCAGTTTGGTGCTGTGGGCAAGAAGCCTGCTGGGTCTTTCCTAGACTAGAGCAGTCTATAAAATATAACTTGTCACTTTGGTAGGAAAGTACTCTGGAAGGATGAATCTACAGCTACAGAAACCTGTCTTCTGCCCATTATAGGTCATACAGCCTGTTCTACCATTTCTCATTTCATAAAAAGGTATTTTAATAGCAGTGTGCCCAAGAAAAAAATCTTTACTGATTCCCTTAAACTTGAATTACTATTCAGATACAAGAACAATAGAAGAAGTAAGAATTACTAGAAAGCCACTTACAGAAAATAATTTCTTCTCTGGCCTAAAAACAGGCTATATAGCACTTTACCCTCAGCTGTATTAGCTTAGACTGCCTTATAAGCAAAAGTAGAGCTTGATTTTTTTGACAACCTCACAAATTTTCTTGTTGTTTTCAAATATTCTTGTTCTTTGTTTCCATTAAGACAGAACAGATAACATTCTTTTTAACAGCCATACAGTCTAATGTTCATACAAAGTCCAAGAATATCTTTACAATGTCTATTTATGATCATTAGTAGGGCTTTCCACTGTGCAGAACTTGTTTTTTCACTTGTATTTACAGAAGTGTGGAATTGTTGAGAACAGGCTGAATAGGATGGTTTCTTTCTGTTTTTAATTTTCAGTTCCTAACTGTCCTGAACTACGACAGTCACATTGCCCACCACATTTCAGCGATGGAGCAGACTCTTTGCATCATGGATAAGGTAAATCCTATGTGAACCACCACATTTGAGAGACACATGCTTCATTTAAATGCAAGTCCTCTCTTTCATTAGCAAGAAGTGCTTGTAAGGAATAAATGCAACTGATACAGGCATGCTAACTCAAGGACTATTGGAGCACAGCCAGAACAGCACACACAATATATATATATATATCCATGTATTTATTCATCTGGCTTTCAATAGTTTCTTCAACTTGTGCTGAGCTGTCTGCAGCAGCAGCTCTCCAAAGTCTTTGGAAGCAGTCAGCATACAGGGATTGCTGCATAGATCAACCCTAGGGAGAGAAATCTACTTATTGTTACTGGAATTAAATGTTTTCCTTCCTGAGCATCTGAGTGCCAACCTGTTTATAACTTCTTACACAGCATTGCCTATAAAAGTCACTCTTCCATTTCTAGTGAAGCATTCTTCCAGTCTTCACTGCTCAGTGTTTCTGTCCAGGAGTGCCAGCCTGTTCATAATGTCACTACCCCACTCTATTCAAAATAACAAACACAATAATCTGATTTGCTGGGGCTTCCTCATCTAGTTCAGCATTTGAATTGTGATTATCCTTGGTTTTAAGCAGTTCCACCAGATTTCTTCCAGGTTGCTCTAGTTGGCATCAGCTTCCTCTTCCTGTTCAAGCTTTAGTATGTATCTTGACCCTTTGCAGTGCATCTGACAGCTTCAGCAAACAACCCTTTCTTTAGCAGCTCCTAGCAGCCAAGAGCATTCTCAACTCACTGATTCCATTGACTCCCTTTCCTCCCTTTCCCTTTCAAGTTTTATCTGTAAGGTACCTCTCTCCTTGACCCGTACGCTTTGGTTCCTTGTCTGCTACTTAGAATAGAACTCCATAGAGCATACTGGAATACACTGTGTGTGAAAGACACTATATGAGGTAAAGCTAAAATGGGCTACTACTCCAATCAAAATATGTTAGCATTTATTGAGCTACAATGCAATGCTTAAGATTATAGGTTTTCATCATAAGTTTGTCTGAATGACTTTGAATAATGTCACATATTTGCTTTATTAATTTGGAAATGGACAGCTGCACAGAAAGAATGTGAAGAACTGCCAGAAAAGAATTAAAGAGTTGGAGAAGTGCATCAGTTTAAAAGAGCAAGCAAACTACGAGCTCAGCCTGCAGCTGAAAGAAATGCTTGTCTCTGTTTCAGAAAGAAGGCACATCTTTGAGGCAGGTGGTGAGTCACAGTAACGCACTTCAAGTCATAAGCAAAGAACATTCAGAAAATGTCTCCAAGGCTAGACAGTCCTCCATCAGCTAAGGGACAAGGAGCCCTTGCTTTATTACTCAATTTATTACTGTTATGTGCACAATTAGCAGTACCCTTTCGACCATAAAAATCTAACATTGTTTACTTAAGAGCATACCTAGAGATTGTTGCTCTCATAACCAAAGTTAATTGGCTAAATTGCTGGAACTATTTAAGTCAAAATATTACAATCATTAATACCTTCATTAGGCAATATGTTTTCGTTCTCTCTTCTTTCCCACCATTCAAGGGAACAGAAGTAGGGTGGAGCTGAGAATGGTATTCTGTATTAGGAAAACTGTAGAGATCCTTCCACTAGTGGAAATTTTAGTTACAAATTTTCAGAACAGTGGGTACTTGCTAGAAACTAAAGGAAGCATTCCTAGTGCCTTTTTGATTTTTTTTTTCTTTATTCAGTACTATAAAGACTCTTAAGCCCAACTGTGAGCCTTTTTAAAAACGCTTGCCTATTTCATACAAAACTTGGAATAACCCCAGGACAGGTCCGATATAAATACAGACTCTGCATCCCCTACAAGTACAGGCTAACCCTTATATTTTGTTCTATGCAGACACACAGCATGTTTCTGAAAAGATTAAAAAGCAGCATTACCAAGAGATTTTGAAGCAGAAACACCTACGGAGGCTTGTAAAGGAACAGGAACAACAGTTTGAAATTCTTCAAGCAGAAGTTGAAAGACTGAGATCAAGGACATTCCCTATTCTTGAAAAATCAGAGTTCAGGTAGATGTATAATACCATGGTCTTGCCAAAGAAAAAGAGTTTGGACACCTACCTTTTCTCCCTCAACTTTTCTTTCCACAAATGATTTCTTCTGTAATTTCTTTAAAAATAACTTTGGTTTGAAAGATGCATTTTTGTCTGTTTTGTACGTATTATACCTGGTCTTATCCCCATTATATTTCAGTTCACAAGATTTATTTCTGCTGTTTTGATTATATAAACCATATAGCTCATTATAGAAGACAAAGGGTATAAGAAATTGTGTATTTTTATATCCTTAGTCTGCAACATGCAACTGTAGAACATCTGGAAGGTGAAGTACTGCAAGAAATCTCTGAATTTACATCTCCTAAAATTCATGTCTGTGGCTGACTTACTTTTGCTTTATGAAATCTATTTACACCTATGATGACATGGGTGTAGGTTGCTGAGAAGAAGGTGGTATGCTTCAGCATGACCATGTGTGTTACCTGGCCCAGTCCCTAAGGCTGCTGTGGCTTATGGTGGCACAATCACTCTCTGCCACCAGCAGAATCACAGGAAAACCAGGTTTGGAAGCATCTGGCCTCCTGAAAGAGTTGCTGCTATCTCCTACCCCTTTGCATCGACATGCGGTCTATGGTATTGCCAGATCTCTTCACGACAGCTAAGAAAGAAAGAAGCCTTGGTAAAATTAACTACTGCTGGAGACTGATCTACTTAGGCACTCTCACTGATTTTTATTTCCCTCTTCCATGGTGTATGTAGATTATACAGAATCACAGAATGTTAAGGGTTGGAAGGGACTTCGAAAGATCAAGTCCAATCCCCTGCCAGAGCACCTAAAACACGCCCAGGTGGGTTTTGAATGTCTCCAGAGAAGGAGACTCCACAACCCCTCTGAGCAGCCTGTTCCAGGCTCTGTCACCCTCACTGTGAAAAAGTTTTTCCTTATGTTTCTGCAAAACCTCTTATGCTCCAGCTTGCATGCATTGCCCCTTGTCCTATCCTTGGCCATAACAGAGAAGAGCCTGACTCCATCCTCCTGACACTCACCCTTTACATATTTATAAACATTAATGAGGTCACCCCACAGTCTCCTCTTCTCCAAGCTAAAGAGACCCAGCTCTCTTAGTCTTTCATCATAAGGGAGATGCTCCACTCCCTTAATCAGCTTTGTACAGGGCTAAGAAAAAAGAGACTGTCTATAAATTTTATAGGTTAGACAGCACACCTTTGAAAAACTAATAATTGCTTAAATGGTAACTAAACACATTGCCATTATTTTACTACACAACAATATTCCTGCAAGCAACACTGGGTTAAAATTCTATTGTTTGTTATTGCTATTAGTATTGGTACAGGGTTGTATTACTGTGAAGATAACTTGCACCATTTCACTCCTTAAAGAACCTTTTTTTAAAGCAATGTGTTTGAAGCACATTGCAGAAATATCCTTAAGCTATTCAGTTTAATTCATTACATAGTAGTTTGGTTTTGTTGAGGAGGAAAAAAATCCAGGGCCACACAGCACTGGTATCTAACCCACAAGGCTGAATGCAGAAATTTCAATTTTGTCACATATATCTACTGAAGCAAAATTTAAACTGTGTATTACGGCAACAGCAGTTAAACTTTGGTATTCATTATGGCAAACAGTCCTCTTGCTGAAGGCCCAGGGCTGTGATGGAGGATAAGTAGGTGAATTGCTTAGTGGATACATGACAGAGGAAATAAGGGTAATTGTAAAGGAAAATAGGCCCTTAAAATGGTTAGCTAAGTTAGAAGTTAGAGAACAATAAGACATTGTAGAATAATGGATGATTAATAGAATGCAGGTGCTGTAGAATAATATCATAATACCATGTGAATACTTCTCATTGTCCACTGTATAACCTTTACCATGGCTGGTTTAAAAGCCAGTCCAGCTGAGTCAATAAAGGTTACAAATAGATTAGTTTTCCATTATATATAGATGAGATTTCTTAGAATCTTAAAGGTGAACGTCTGAAGATAAGAGACTGTGATGACCAGAATATCACTGACCTGTGCTATCTGAAAAGGAACTGAAGCAAGATGGCTAAGAACACTTGACCTAATGGTGTGTTAAGAGTATATACAGGAGTTGAATTTTTTAAGTCCTTTGCCACGCACTGAGATGATGGCTCAACTTGAAGTTGTTGAATAAAGCAAACCTAGAGTAACATACTCTTTGACAAAATCCTTTAACAGTAATTGAGGAGAAAATTAGAAAAATGTGACTGCAACAGAGTTGTGAAGAAGCTATGAAGACATATCTAAAGCAAATGCTGTTGAGATACGTGTTTCTTGCTATGCTTGATGTTGACAGTGCTATTAGCTAATTGATTAACATGTTATTTTAAGGAAATCATGAATCTATGGAATATGAGTTACAGGCAGAAGAGATGCTGCTATTAAAAGCTCATTGCTGGTTGAGACTGTAAATGACAGCAAGTTTTTTGGTTGCGTTAAACCCAACATCAAAACAAGCACCTCAGTGTCAGTGAATGTTTGTCACTCATGTTTTTACTCTAAGAATCTCAAAGTCTTCACATTCATCACCAGACCTGCCACAAAAAACAACCCCGTACTTAGATGCATCCTGCAGAAATTACCTGCTTGCCAGAATTTTCTTGGAAAACCAGTAAAACATACAGCTTAGTGTAGCATCTTGGTCAAAAGGCCTTGGAAACTGAAATCTAGTGTTTATTGTTAAGAGGTGTGCTGAGGCAAGGGGCAATGCAAGTGTCTTTATCTGCACCAGCCTATACCAGCACTTACAACTCCCCATACGGTCCCAGGTGAGATGGTGTCATGGCTTGGGAGAGGAGTGTGGGGTAAGTGGGAGCTGTGGGTGGGAGACAGTCTGTCAGGGCTGCAGCCAGGATGAGGTGTGCATCTTTCTGAGGTGCTTCTCTTGTGCTGGAACCTTGCAGCCTCCTGCTCTTCAAGCAGGATCTGGTTTGCAGCCCCCAAGGTACACTCGGAATTGGGGATAGGATTGGAAAGCAAAAGATTGAAGTCTGGGATCAGAAAGGAGGGGACTGACCAGTGAGGTTGGAAAGGAAAAGACTGAGAGAAGGAGCTGAAAAGGGGAGGCCATCCTTGAAGGATACAATATGTTCTTTTAGTCTCATAGAGCTTGGACATAGTGGTTTATCAAATGTAATTCTAGACATTTGCTTGTAAAACACTTAGAAAAAACACAAGAGGGTGGTCATTGTCTCCAGCAGTATAAACATAACAGTTTCTGACAAAAAATGACCATGTTCTGTTAAATGTCAGTTGACTCATAGGATTGAAGTATGGGGAAAAAAATTGTATTTTATTTTACACTGAAAATTATGTAAAACATCATCATGAAAACTGCAGCATTGGTATTCAGATGACAGAATACCCTACAGAGTAAAGCTGAGAAAAAGTCTCCTGAGCTACCTGCAAGTACCTCATATTCTAAACTGCAGGCCCTTCATCTATGAGTCTGACAATAAAATTTGTCCTGGAATATAAGCACTGCTTTGCTGTTCATGCCAGCTGTGTGAAGACTATCTTGTGAAGCTTTCATCCTGGAAAGAAAATTCATGGGTTCAGGGCAGAAATGGACATCTGTAGGATAATTAAATTATCAGAGAGGACAAAATTTTAGGCTGATGTAAATTTTGGAAGAGCTGTAAATGCCATGGTTCATATCCAATCTCTAGCAGATGGAGGTCTGGATCAGTCACAGAGCTGTCTAACTCGAGGGTCTTACACCTTCTGAGGTCTTGCACCTTCTGAGGGTCTTGCACCTTCTGAGGGCCTAATATCTGCCCTCAGATATTAGGTGGTGTTGGAGACAGGATGCTGGGCTAAACCAACCTCATATTTCATCTTATGCAACAACTCCTGAAAACTCTTGGGATTTTATTTTGCTTTGTTTTTTTGACTTGTGGCCTGTGGTTACTTCCTGAATGTTCCTGTGTGACTTGTTTCTGGACTTCTTTGACAACACCATATGCCTTTTTCCCAGTTTAAGCTGCTCTGTGCATTCAAATTGCAAGTTTTCTGGGGCAGCATCTGACACTTGCCACTCAGTTGTACAGTTTCTGGAGGTGTCATAAAAAAAATCCCAACAGCAGAATTTAGCCAAATTCTACGGTGTGTCTATTCATACTACATTACTACATACTACATTAGAAAACTAAGACATAGACAGAGGCTTCCCAGTTGAAATGGCATCCTCATTATTTGCACTTACTCAAAATGTTATGCTTTGTAACTTGTAGTCCATACTGATTACTCACGGACATATGTGTAAACCTTCAAACAGGCTTAGCATGCAGAATATCCAGCACAAAAATATGTCCTGTATAAAATTTATCCCATTCTTTTTTTCCTAAAGAAGTAAATTGTGTTCTGTATTTTCTAGGCGAGGAAAAGGTATGGCGTTACATTTTCTGAGGTTTTTTGGCTTTAAAAAATTTTTATATTATAAAAGGTAACAATATGCATCATCTCAACTACAGATAAATAAGAAAAATGAAACATAACATAATGTTTTCTTCTAAGATGTAAAAACTTCTCCTCTCAGCTTCAGTACTTTACATGACAACATAAGAACAGAGTTTTCAAATGGTTCCTGTGGTTGTGAATGTGGTACATGGGCAACACCTGCCATCATATGTCTCTTGTACTGAAGTAAAATTGTCCTAGAGATGTGCCCAGTCTGGCCAGTTGCATGCAGTTCAGTGCAGACTGTTTCTAGGCAGCACAAAAATCTGGAAATAGCAAGTGTGTTACTTCATGCTTGGTATGAAGTATGAGTTGGTTCAACTCATAGAGTCACCTGCAGAACTGAAAAACCTGCTGCCACATTTGGCTTAAATCAGAGGCTTTTTAATTGAAATTTCAGAATTTAAAACCTGGCAGGATTTGAAGAGGATATGAGCACGATATTATGCAAAAATGTCAGAAACTCAAGCTGCTCTACTCTGCAGTATTTCTTTGCCTGGATGATTGAATACATCTTAAAAAAAAAAAAAAAAAAAAAGAAAGAAAAAAGAAAAAAAGAAAAAGAAAAAATCCATTCCTTAGGCAGACATTCTTAGTTTATTCCAGCGAGATTACCTTTAAGTACCTTATAGAACACTTTTTTAACATAGTGGTGTCACTTCAGATGCTAAGTTTGTTGTGAAAGAACCCTCCAGATAAGCCTTTGTTTTGTATTGATTAAATAGTGGTGCACTTTGTATATTCAGGGTTTGTGTTGTTTTTTAATGAAATGTACATAACACACATGTAAGGCCATCTCTGACAGCATAATGTATTTTGTTTTCATCCCAGAGGTGACAAAATTCAGACTGATCTACTCTTTTGTGAAGCCTTGTGTTTGGTCCCCTCAGATACACCAGAATAGAACTACACAGACACCTGGGCAACCTGGGGCTACAACAGACAGTCCTGTGCACATCTCACTTTATCATACGCACAGAATAGGTATAATTATGTGAATAGGTGCAACCTGGGACAAGAACTGACAGAATAAATAAACTCAGACAGACTCTAAACTATTACCACTAGGTGGGATTATTTATAAAGACCTGAATGATGACATTTGTAAAATATATTGTGTGTGTGTCTGCTCAGCTGGAGTGGTTTAGGAATCATAAATCATTAAGGCAATCAAGGACAAGTTTATACTTCTAGTCCAAACAGTGCAAGCATTTCTTTGAAAGATCTTTTGTAATTGAAGATAGGTTAATGGGATCTTAAAAGCATGTGGAACAATTTTGCTGGCATGTGTTTGAGTAATGACCAGTAGGCAGCTACTTGCACTGCCCAGTTCCAAATGCAGAAAACTGAGTTCCATTTTGGGGGGAAATAATTCATTTTAAAGAAAGAATAATATGTGGTTGTGTGGAATTGTTATGACACTTTATTCCCATTCCATAAAACCACTTCTTTCTTCCTTGGTGCATATTGAGGTTGCACCATTCCATATGCCACTGTGTACCAGTGTAGAATTTAACATCAATTAAAGTAATTGGAATAAACATAAGTAGCAATTTATTTCCTGGACATTGGTGGGTTTGTACAAAAGTATTTAGGATGTAAATAGCTGCTCCAAATGTTTCAATAGTCCATACCTTAATATGATTGTATAAACTTTATTTGTATATACTGCAAAAGAGATTGAATAGTAATACCTGAAGAACTTTCCAGAAAATACAAAAAATGAGGAAACGCTGGGTTTTCCTATTTATTTTGCTTTTGAGAGGGAGAAAGTGAAACGTAACCTTTTGTATCAGGCTTTTTTCCCCCCATCTTTTTAATAGGAAAAAGATACTTACTATTTCTTTTTCAAAAGGCTTTAGCCATGCCTCATCTCTCTGCTAACAATTAGCTTCTTTATCACCAGATTGCAGCGAGCTGACGATGCATAATTAGCAGTCTTGCACAATTTTATATGTGTATAATGATTTAGTCATTGCCACCATTATCCATAGCTGGGAGAATAAAGATATAATTCCTAAGGTTAAATTCTTTTCCCCTCTGGAAGAGGAAGTGTATTTACAGTGTGAGGTGGCTCCTGATGGCAGGCTGATTTTTTTTTTCAGGTTTTGAAAGGACATTTTTAGCATGTGACCTTTAAAATTTTTGGTTATGAACTAGGGGGCATTATATAAATATAAAGCTATTTTATGAGAACTATCAAGATAACATTTATAAAACTTCTACTTAGGGTATGACCTAAATAGGATGTATGCATAACCTATGTAACCTAATTTTAAAAAATTATCCTATATTGTAAACTTCACAGATGCTGTAGTTGCTATCCAATATCCACTTGAGCTGAAGCTGAATTATGTAGTTTGGCTTCTAAATCCTGGGAAAATTTAGGAAAGCTTTTACTTGTTTTTCAGATTTGAATTCCCTCTGACAGAAGCTGCTGAGTTCATCTATGGCCCCTTGGAATGAGCCACCATATTTCATTACACATCAGCACTGCAGAGTAGGTTACTACCTTGAGGAGGTGCAGTGCATTAGAAAGAATAAATTCGTGAATTTTTATGCTGCCTGTGTCAGTATTTGTGCGATCAGAGCCACTTCAGACACTTCAGTGCTTGCACTACTATCTTTCCTTCTCATAAGGTGCTGGGGGACAAGAACACTAAGAAGTCTGAATTGTATGCAGTTTTTCACTTCATATATAATGCACACTTCATCAGAAGATCACACAATGTTCATCCTGCTAATATCAGCCCTCAGTGCCACAAATCCCAAACATAAAAAAAGAGCAAGATCTTGTTCAGTTTGATGCAACTGTGAGGATAATGAGAGGCAAATTGGCAAAAAAATAAGATTAATTTTAGTCGTAGGCTTCTTCTACGTGAAGGTAAAAATCTTTCTTTGTTCTTCTACAAAAGGAGGTACAGAACTTTTGCCTCAGTAAAGTACTTCACTTTCTATAATGCATCAGGTGTTGAAAAATCCTAGTAGAACAAATTTGGTAGAGATTTTTACTATGTTGCTATCTTAAGACGAGAACAATAGTTGCCATTTGTGAGTCACTGATGGTGAAACAAAAGACAGATTCGTGAGTGGAAAGCAATGCTTGCAGCTTTATTTTGTTAGCAACAGACTATTTCATTCAGCTCTACTGATGTAGTTCTATTTTCCATTCCATTACATCTAGAAGCACTTTTCAAACTTTAAAATAATTTAAGGAACAGAATTTGTGTTGGTTGTTTGTTGGGGTTTTTTTATTATTAAATTGACTTGGTGACATTAAAGAGCTTGTTTGCACTGTGCAAGTTAAACTTTATATGGCAATCAACTGTACCTATGGGTTGGCTGTCTGGAAAAACAAGCTGCTCAACAGCCATGTAATTCGTCTTTCATCTAGCTTCTGGTAATGTGGGTGTTTTTTCCATATTAGTGCTGAGCAAACACTGAAAGGAAACTTTGCTTGAAGAAATCTCCCTTCTCTAAGTGGCACCTTACTCAGTGACAAATTAACAAATTGTGTAAAGCTGCTAAAAGATTGTGTTTACAGCATTTCTGTATAACTTGATTTCTTAAGAGAAAACATATTCTTTCCACTTTTGGTGGAGAAATTTTTCCTAATGTCCAATTTAAACCTCCTCTGGCACGATATGAAGCCATTCCATGCTATGACCTTCTTCCGTGTAGTTTAGAGGGTGATAAGGTCTCCTGCAGCCCCGCTTTCTCCAGGCTAAACAATCCCAGACTCCCCTTGTAAGGCTTGTGCTCTAGACCCTTCACCAGTTTCATTGCCCTTCTTTGGATGTTTTCCAGCACCTCAATGTCCTTCATTAGTGAGGAGTCTGTCCTGGTTTGAATGAGAACAGAACTAATTATGTTCATTGATTTTCCTTTTCAGCTCAGTTCTTCTAACTAACTGCTCTGTCTGAAGTTAGCAGCCTGTTTTCACAGGCTGTCTGCTTCTGGCAGTGGTAACAACCCATGTTTAGAGTTACTACCAAGGACTGGTGTGCAGACCAAGGCCATTGCTGGATCTTGTGTACCACATTGGGGGGTGCAGAAAAGTGAAAGGCTGCACCTGCAGGGAGGAGCGGACAGAACAGGTGACCCCAAACTGACCAGCGAGGGATTCCAGCCCATATATGGCCTATTTGGCTAGAGCTGAGGGATCCGAAGGGTCTGGGGCTCTTCTTCCCTTTGGACTGCTTTGCCAGTTTTGCTTGGCTTGGCTCAGGTCATCTTTCAGTTCCTTCACTGGAGCACCCAAGGAGGACTCTGTCCATTCTGCCTTCGACCCCGGTCTGTGTGTTCCTGAACCCGGTACCAGAATCCAGCTCCTGAACACAGCTCCCGTCTGCTGCAGGGCCCAGTC
>WTSP01008187.1:3547-22228 GCA_025331215.1 Actenoides lindsayi
GTGGGAGGTGTCCCTGCCCATGGCAGGGGGGTTGGAACTGGAGGAGCTTTAAGGTCCCTTCCAACCCTGACAATTCTGTGATTCTGTGACAGCCCTCAGATGCGACACTCCTTGATGACTTAAGGAATAACTCTGCAGAATATGTGACGTGGAATTAATCTGGAACTAACAACACGAAAGTTTAAGAGAAAATGAAGCGGGCAGAACACTCTGAGCTTTCCAATCTAACACCTACAGAACAATGGAATTGCAACTACGATTTCTGATATGGAAGGGGCAGCAGTGCCCCTTCACAGGAGGCTTTGAGTCTCCTACGGAAGACGTCTAGGAATTTGGCAAGTCCAGAAGATTGTCAAGAAGGAAAATAAATAAATGAGGATAAGGTGTAATTTTCTTGCCTCTCTTTTTTATATTGAAAAATTGCATTCAGGAACTATGCAAGGCACTGGACACATGAAGCATGCAGCTTTCTGCTTCTGGGCACCTAAGCATCCTGTTCATCATTTATAGATCCTAAGGGGACACCAGTAAAGCCGGGTACACTCCAGTTCCCCTTCCTCACGGGCCCAGTTCCTGATCTGGATGCTGTCCCTCGGCAGCAGAGGAAAAATGGAGTTTCTGTGCTCATTCTGGTTGCCATTCAACAAACCATTTAAGTCACAGACTCCAACTCCTTTCTAAAAAAAGGATCAGCCATTGAACTGGATCGTTAGCAATGACAAACTGTGTACACCTACATGAAAATACGTGCCAGAAAATGGTTAAGAGCAGGTAGTACTCCTGACATTGATAGGTTTCTGTAAAATAGGGAACGACTAACAGCCCTCAGATGGATCCCAGAATAGCTAAATGATACTGCTGACACCAGTCCAGCTCGATAAAATGGGAGCCCTTTGAAATCCCTTTGGCTTTCTTTATCCTCTGCCTCCAGAAGTTACTTTAGCTTTCTTGATGTTAAAGTTATGATCAATTAAACTAACAACAACAACAAAAAAAAAGGAGCTGAGACACGTATTGCCAAAAATTGCTCCCTCACTAAATATCAGCTGAAATATAAACTCAAATTCCTTTGAGAAGCTAATACAGCTTTTTTGTTCCTGACAGCACTTGAAGCCTGTGATTAAATAAAAGCAACGTACTGAACTCATGGCTCCAAAACCAGCATCTCTTGGGTTAGCAAAGAAGCACACGCAGGAAAACAACCCATCGTTTCGGCCTGAAGTTCACTGAGCAACCACTTGCTCTTCAGATTATGCCTCCAGGTATTCTTACTTTGGGACCCACTGTTGGGGGCCTCGGTTGCAGAAGTGAAATATCACTGCTTTTGAAACTAAAGGGCGATATTTTTTCGCTGCGAGATGCGTCATTGCTGCTGCTACACAAACAACTGCTATAAAAACCACCAGGGAAGAGAAGTTTGGTGTACTCAGTAGCGATGCACCTATTTTAAGAACAGCATCACCCAGTGAGCTTATTCACTGCTGCCTTAACTTTCTGATAGATACCCAGGCAGACCTAGACATTTCATTTCAGAACAGTCTTCCAGAGAATTCCTAACGTACTAAAGGTTACGCTTTAGATCACTATCTAAAAACCCCTTACTGTATACTAACAGAACTGGGGGGGGGGATCACAAAGCTATGAATCTTCTCTCGTATCATTTTGCCTTTCCTGATGTGCAAGTATCTGTGACAAGACCTGGATCACGGACCAATCTTTCCCACACAGTGCAACAGATGTTTTCATCCCACGTTCAGAGCTTCCCACTACCACTACATCCCTCACAGCAGGTTTGCTTCTAGTTTCATTATACCTTAAGCTCTGCTTGCTCCAGGATTTCAGAATTAATGTTTTCTTGCTTTACAGGACAACAGGACTGAGGAATTACTTTTTGTTACTGAAGAGATTTTAATTTTTAGGAAGCGAGTCAACTATTTTGGTACTTAATGACAAATATCTAACAGAGACACACATATAAATATGAGGGGGTTGTGTAACTCGTTGCCTTTGAACTATTCCAGGACGTGTGGAGTTGAAGACACAGCAGGACTATGCATTACTTAAAATGTTAATTTTCCACTAAGGATCTCACCCTGACCTCTGTTTCAGCTGTTGGAGGGGATGACTGCACTAGCACTGTCATTTATTTTCAACATGCATTTCCCTTTCTATTTAAGGCCCCCAAATACACCTTCCAGGGCACTCACGGTGCCGGGAGAAAGATGAGCTATCCTGCCCCACTTACCACCAAACACATCTCCGTTCTGATAGTTCTTCCCCTTCTGAGTTTCCTCTTCGTTTTGAACAGTAGAAACATGCTTGGCGGAGGCACAGCCCATAGCTTCATTCAGACAGCTCCAGCTGGACCCAACCACAGATCATGTCTAGAGACGCACGCTCATTGTTTGCAATATAATCCACCTTCCCGCCGGGCCGTCGAGTCGCTTTCACCTAAAGACAGCAAGAGAAAAAAGAATTTTGCTACGTATCTTGACAAAAGGTAACCTCTAGATAACCTCAAAAGGGAACCTCAAGAATATCATGGATAAATAATGGGAATGAATAACAAACAACGGGGTTCGTGGAGTCCAAGAGCGCAGCCCGGCACCGTCATCGTAGGTGCTCAAATCCGTACTCAGTAAGCGTCTGGTATAGGTAGAGAATGGTGCAACACTGAGAGAATGATGCAATAGTGACAGAACAAGAGGCAATGGCCTGCAGTTGACCCAGGGGAGGTTCAGGCTGGATCTCAGGAAGCATTTCTGTCCAGAAAGGGCTGTCAGGCACTGGAATGGGCTGCCCAGGGAGATGGTGGAGTCACCATCCCTGGAGGGGTTTAAGAGGCAGTTGGATGTTGTGCTGAGGGACAGGGTTTAGTGGGTTTGATAGGGCTGGGAGTAAGGGTGGACTTGATGATCTTGAAGGTCTCTTCCAGCCAAAACTATTCTATGTTTCCATGACAATTTAGGTAGACTATGATACGATATAGGTAGAGAATGACAAAGGTAAATCAGTCCTGCCCTGGGACAGTACTTGAACTCAAACTCTCTTCCAGCCCTGTTCTTTAGTCTGTGGCTTGGAGGAAAGCAAGAGGCTCACAGATGTTTCCCACCCAGCCAGCTATTCCCACAGAACACGGGGCTTTTTTTTTTTCCCAGAAAAAAATAAGAAACCAGCAATCTCTACTCCTCCTGTTCCTTTTACCAATCTACCCATCAAGCCAGACTTCTTTCAAAGCGTTTTAGTGATTAAGAGCTGCTAATTGCAAGTGTTCAGACAAAATACCCCCCCTTAAATCAATTAAAGATCTTACGTTAATAGATGTGAAAGAGGAGAGCCAGCTGTATTATCTTTTTTCTATGTGTTCATTATTTGACTAGATCCATTAAACCTCCACTGCTCCAAAAGGGAACTATCTCCATTTTAAGATGGAATAATGCTCCCTGAACAACCCAGATGTCACATAAAACAAAAGAGGGAAGAAAAACCCAATTTATAGCTGTAATATCTTACAGAAAAAAACAATATAAAAAAATTAAAAGCATTAACTGTTTAATGGCTATATGGTGCCACACTGAAACAAAACCAACTTCACACTGGGAGAGTGGTCTGGTTTGCCTTTTCACCAGCAAAACTTTTTGAAGAGCTAGAGGAAAACACAAACCACCCCTTTTTACCACGCTGTTTAGTTCAGCTGCAGCGTAAGACCTCACACACAATTTCTGAACTCATCACTTCCGAGCACTTCCTTTCAAAGGATGCAGCTTGTTTTATACAACCGTAGGATCTTTTCTGCTGGCAATGACCTTTAAGATCATGAAGTCCAAGCATTGACCTAACGCTGCCAATCCCACCGCTAAACCACGTCCCTCAGCACCTCATCTCCCTGTCTTATCAATTCCTCCAGGGATGGGGACTCCCACCACCTCCCCGGGTAGCCTTTTACTCCACGCTGACCACAAGAACTCAACCTCCAGCAACAAACGGGCACTCTTACCTAGGATACTGCAGCATCCATCCCACATCTGCTCACAGACCAGCTTCCACCTTCCGTCTTGCTCTGCACAGAAAAGTGCTTTCCTCCACTACGGGAGGGTGTTCCACTCCAAGCATACAACATACCTGCAACCCCTGTTCGAAGCAACTAATCCTCCCAGGCACACCTGCACGAGAGTTTATCTTCAGTGTATTTCCCAACACACTGTCTCCCTTTTTTCCTTCCTCCTTCATATGCACGCTTGAGCATAAATTTCTAATCACTCCTCCCTAAGCCACAGCTGCTCACTCAGAAAAGCAGGATTTTAAACCAGACATACATGCAGTCAGTGGCAGGGAGCAAGCAGACACCTCCTTGAGATATTTTTTTAACTCTATATGCTTACTTTTTTGGGTTTTTTTAAAAAAGAAAACTCAGGCTTTGCCACAACAATCAGTATTAAGCTCGGGAAGCTTTCTGCTTCCTCAAGCAATCACCAAGGCTATTCTTATATTCTTTTAATCTGCCCGCTCGTCAGACGTATAGACAAAGCCACAGCCCTGCTAAGAACCAAATGGCTCTGAAAATCCCTCTGTGCACATCCCAGCAGCCAGTGCCCTGAGCAGGGCACTGTAATCGTGCTGCCACGCGCTGCTAACGCCCAGACACTCTTTATATAGAAACTACACTTAGCAGTCCTTAAATTTTTTTGCAACGCAGCGAGGGTCCCAGCTCACAGTTCATCTTACAAGCAGAGAATCGTAGAATTGTTTTGGTTGGGAAAGACCTTGAGGATCATCCAGTCCAACTGTTAAGCCAGAACTGCCAGGGCACCACTAACCCACGTCCCTCAGCACCAGAGCTATAACAGACCTTCCTCTGCCTCCAAAGAGCACGACAACCTGAGTTAAGGTAACAGGTCTTCACCTCACTGGTGGGGTGGGAAACAAGGATCCCCAAGGATTTTAAGCATCAGCCACGCCGTGCTTTGCTT
The DNA here is from genome assembly GCA_025331215.1 of Actenoides lindsayi. Classification (NCBI taxonomy): domain Eukaryota; kingdom Metazoa; phylum Chordata; class Aves; order Coraciiformes; family Alcedinidae; genus Actenoides; species Actenoides lindsayi. The sequence continues at coordinate 8,518 of WTSP01008187.1, forward strand.
AGGAGGTAGATCAAGGCACACAGACGTGCAGGAGATGGAGGAGAAATAGCAGACTGGGAAAGGGAACAGCTAACTGGCCAGGAAACTAAACGTGGAACACTAATTGTCTTAGAGGAGGCCAATTTGCTGAAAGACAATAGCTTTTAATAGACCGGTTGGAGCAAACGAGGGGGTAAAAGCGACCAAGCTTTTCGCCACAGAGCCCCCGTTTCAGATCTCAGGTAAAAGCAGGAGCCTCAAGGTAAGCAAAGCCTGAAAACCAACTTTGATTTCTGATCTCAGTTCTAAGTTACAGAATCCCCTGGCAAAGGCCAGGGCCAGCTCTGGGGCAAAGAGCAAGGGCAGACCTGATGTCAGCCCCGAGCAGACGAGGCGGTGTGTAGGTGGGACCACCACCGAGCTACACGTGGGGGAAAACCCCCTGCACGCCACGAACCAGAACAGCCAGACTGCACTCACCCAGGTACCTGTTGAGCTGAACGATGCTGTCGCCTGAACTACTTTTCCTCTTTCTTTTCCTGTCTCTCAGCAGGGCCCGCTTAGAAAAGGGAAGCAGCCACTTAGTAATAGAACCCAAACGCGTTTCGTAACAGAGGAGTGGGCTGGTCTCAGGGAGAGGATTTTTTTTTTTTTTAATATACATAGCCAACGTGCAGCAAAAAAAAATGTGCAAAATACTTCATGGCTGATTAGTACACGGGAGAGTGAGGGCCCCTTCACCCAGGACCAGAGAGGTGCAGAAGGAATCGGGAGCAAAGGGATGCAGAACACAAATGCGGGAGGATGAAGCTCTTTGGGGGAGGGAAGTTAAATAAAATATCCACAGTCAAATACCTCCCGCAGTGTCTTGGTAGCACACATCAACCTCACTAAAAATCTGGTCACGTTGAAAGGCACGCTGTGATTAAAGGAAACAAATGGGAATACACGAGCTGGAAGTTTTACCTTTTCCGTTAATCTCAGCAGCACTTAAAAAAAATACACAATTAATACCTGGATTATAGAGGCAAATTCTGCTGGTGCCAATAAACTGGGCTGAGCAAGCTCTTTCAAAATGACCTTCAGCAAGGCTTTTGATACTGTCTCCTGTAACACCCTCACGGGTAAGCTCAGGAAGCGTGGGTTAGAAGAGTGGACAGTGAGATGGGTTGAGAACTGGCTGAACAACAGAGCTCAGAGGGTTGTGAGCAGTGTTTCAGAGTCCAGCTGGTGACCTCTAACTAGTGGTGTTCCCCAGGGTCAGTTCTGGGTCCAGTCTTATTCAGCATCTTCATCAGTGACCTGGATGAAGGGACAGAGTGCACCCTCAGAGAGTTTGCTGATGATGCTAAACTGGGAGGAGTGGCTGACACACTGGCAGGCTCTGCTGCCATCCAGAGAGATCTGGACAGACTGGAGAGCTGGGCAAAGGGGAACCTAGTGAAATTCAACAAGGAGAAGTGTAGAGTCCTGCACCTGGGGAGGAACACCACCATGTACCAGTACAGGTTAGGGGTAGACCCATTGGAAAGCAGCTCTTTGGAGAGGGACCTTGGTGCCCTGGTGGACAATAAGTTCTCCATGGGCCAGCAATGGGCCCTGGTGGCCAGGAAGGCCAACGGTCTCCTGGGGGGCATAAAGGAGAGCGTGGGCAGCAGGTCAAGGGAGGTTCTCCTGCCCCTCTACTCTGCACTAGTGAGACCACAGCTGGAGTATTGTGTCCAGTTCTGGGCTCCCCAGTTCAAGAGGGACAGGGAAATGCTAGAGACAGCCCAACGCAGACCTACGAAGATGCTGAAGGGACTGGAACATCTCCCTGATGGGGAAAGGCTGAGAGCCCTGGGGATGTTTACCCTGGAGAAGAGAAGCCTGAGAGGGGATCTTAGGAATGTTTACAAATATCTGCAGGGTGGGTGTCAAGTAGAAGGGGCCAGGCTCTTTTCAGTTGTACCCTATGACAGGACAAGAGGTAATGGGCAGAAGGTGAAACACAGGAAGTTCCACCTCAACATGAGGAAAAACTTCACTCTGAATGTGCCAGAGCCTGTCCCAGGCTGCCCAGAGAAGTTGTGGAGTCTCCTGCTCTGGAGACTTTCAAGACCCACCAGGATCTGTTCCTGTGTGGCCTGCCCTGGGTGTTCCTGTGTTGGCAGCAAGGTTGGAGTCGATGATCTCCAGAGGTCCCTTCCAAGCCCTACCATTCTGTGATTCTGTGATTCTCTTGTTCCCCACTGCTTTGATTTGTGATGATTTCTTAAAACAGTAGAGTATATGAAGTAGCATAAGGTAATTTAAAAATTACAAGCATGATTTTATTACCTTCCCCACACTTTTTTTTTTAATTTCCCTATCACTTACATTTCCCTTTTTTGATACGTAACTGACACCACTTCTCAGATTAGGCAGAACTTTTAGGTCATTTTTCTTCTGCTCTCTTTGAAACAGCAAATTTAGCTGCAGGAAAACTGTAGAGAAAATTTTACAGTCTGTCTTCAGGCTGAATTTTATTTATTTATTTCCCCCCCCATATGAAACAAAGAATAACTGAACTAAGAATAGCAAGCTGTGAACTTTAATGGTAAGTGCTGATTGAGCCCCCGTCACACCCTATGTTTTAAGGGTAACAATGTGCAAAGAGATTTAATGGAGTTCAAGTTAGAAAAAAAGCTTTTTCCAATTATAAAACTAGTGCTATCTCTGAAATGGTTAGCTCCCTACTTTGCTTTGAGGCATATATTGTAATTTGTTTATTTAAATGTCCAGTGTCAATGAGATACCGTAGTTTTTCTGATGGCTTTGCAAGAAATCATATGTCAAATCAAATATCTTTGCAGTCTTTGGAGACAGAATATTTTCTGATCAAGAGAACACTTGGGAATATGGTGGCTGTCACGGGGAAGAGTACTAAGCAGAACTGCAGAGTGAGAGACTCCAGGTGTCTCCTGGACACACATTTTTGTTTTGCCTATAAATAGCAGTCTGTGCTTACACGTAACTGATTCTTTGCAGAAGAAGCTGCAGGTACTTAATGGAAAACTTTGTACCATGTTCTGTTTAGACTCAGCTCTCGTTTTCTGTATTTTTGGTGTTCTCCATCTTTTGTATTCTGTCTTGACAGACATTTATATAGTGGGATGTTAATCTTTTTCCCTCTGCTTAATTTCTCTGTGAGAGGCTGTAACCCACTTTTCTGCACCGGCAAATTAAGTTTTCTGTCTTGATCTTGAGAAGGTGAAAGTGCTGGTAAGACTCAATGTTGCTCATGCCCTGATCAACGTTTGTTCTGCCTGCTAAGATGATTAGTCTGGTTTTTGTAAGAATAAAGTAATTTGGATGGATTGCCAGATGAGATACTACAACCTGCCTTTGGGATCGGAGTCGTAACGTGGTTTGGGGAGTTTTCCAATGCCCAAACCCACCCAGAGAATGCTCACCATACTAGTTAGCGTATCCCAAAAGAAATGGGCTGATTTTGTCTTATTTTCTAATCAGGGCTCTGTTTGTGCTCCACTAAGCTGCTCCTTCAGCTGACAGAAACATCCCTGTGAGTATACTCGGAGCTACGTGCCCTCAAATAGAGCTCTGTGATTTGGTAAACTGCTAAAGGTGTTAGGCAGGAATTGCAAGATTGGAGGGGTGAGCGAAGGTGCGAGGGTTGTGTCTTTGGCATTTTAGAATAAAATGGGATAGAGTAGTTCTGTCGGAAGGGACCTACAATGATCATCTAGTCCAACTGCCCGAGTACTTCAGGGCTGACTAAAAGCTAAAACACGTTATTAAGGGCATTGTCCAGATGCCCTTTTTACCATCAAAAGCATTAGATAGCTGCGTGAGGCGGCAAAATGAGATGCCATTCACAATGGGTGGTGCAGCTTTATCATCCTTCCGCACAGAAGATCAGATTTTGTTCCAGTCATGTGGTGGGATAGCTCTGCTACCGTTCTGATGCTGACTTATTAGAGTCATTTGGGTTTGTTCTGAACTTTTTCCACTGTTCCTCATACAGGAGCTAAAGTTTCAGTGGCTGCCAGCAGCACCTATAGCCTTTGATAAGCTGGTATTAAATACGAGAGTCTTTGGCTGAGGAGCTACTTCCTCCTCCACTGGGCTGAACTGCCCTGAAAGTTCTGCCTGACCTGAAGTGAAGGTCCTTCCAAAGAAAGGGTCAGCCACTCTGCCATCATCGTGTGAGAGCAGTTCACATTTGGTACATTGGGTTGTTTGGGTCTAAATGTAGATGCGCGTCCTATTTTCAGGAAAGGATATCAGCTGTCCTCTTCGTTGGTACTTTTTTTTTTAACATTAACTTGTTCATATTTGTCAGCAATAATGGTTATATTGCTTAGTCCTTACTTTGCAGCCAGATAAATTATGTATTTGAGAAGCAGGTGATGATCTTTGGGACTTACTTAACCTTCTGACCGTGTTTATATTATGCTTCTTGAAAATGATGATAGACACATTGTTATAAACGTATATGGCTTTTAGTTTTAAACCAATATTAAATACCTGTTCACAAAAAGAGAGCGTAATCAATTGCTTTTCACTTTCTATATTAAACTTTCCATCTTGAACACTCTAAAATTTGGATGGATCTCATTTTTATGAGCCAAATGGTCCAAAGTAATGTAGGCTATTAAGTTGTAAACCCATAGGTACCTGAAGGCTACTAGGTATTCCAGAAGGAACACCTTCTGAAAATAGAGAAAATGATAAACATTATGGGACTGGTAAAATATTGCCTGCATAGAAATATGGACATTAGGTGTAAATGGACGTACAAATGAGTGTGTGGTGTTAAAGAAATGGAGATTCAGAAGCAGTAAGAATCTGTATTTATTTGCAGTATTCTCTGATACCCATTCATATGCTTTTAAGTAGATATTTTGACTAACATTTCCTTCCATTTGCAAGTTAAAGGGTGGTAAATGTGGCAGATAGGCTATTACAGCACTGTAGGTTAAGCAGAAGTGAGCTAAGGTCAGATAGATAAGGAATCTCACGTTACAACCAAATGAGATCTGAAAGTGTCCGTTTAGAAACATGATGGTGAAGTCTAATGCAAGATGGAAAGGGTAACGAAAACAAGACTCTTTGTTATCTGGATTCTTTTCAGTGTTACTCGTTAAGTACCCAGATTAGAGAGTATTGCGGCACGTGCAAGTAGTAATTAAGTACAAGAAGTGAGCAGCGGTATCCAAAAAAGCCCATTTCCACTTAAATAAACCCAAAGCATCTAAGCGACTTTAAGAAGTTTAAATTCTAATCTACATTAGTCATATATTGTAGGAGTTCCGGTGTTCTTGAGACATGAGGATTGTTTTAATAGTCTAGTAGGTGCTTCTAATTCTAGAGAAGGAAAAATCCCTTTTCATCTACCTAATAGCTCTAACTAGATTTTCTAGAATTCCTTAGCCTGCATGGTGAAGAAGTCATTTGGCTTTTCTTTCAAACTGATTTTCATTGATTTAAATTAAGATAAGATATTTGATTTGTAGCTTCCTTTTAAGAGTCAATGAGAACTAAATGCAATTTATATGGTACTTCTCTCTTGTCTCCCATCCTTGATCTTGCTTTATTTCTTCTTGGTCCTCTCCGTTTCACCACCTCTTCTTGTCTGCGTTTCTGTCCCTTCCGTTTAATTCTGTTTCCCTCCCTCCTGCTTTCTATTTTTTTCTTTCTGCCCTGTATTTCAGTCCCTGCTTGCTGCTCTTTATCCCTCGACTCTTGCACGGTGAGAGTCTGTTGGAACTTTTTTCCTGATGTGCTGTTGGCCAGCCTGCTGTAATCACATTTATAAAGTACTCAAGGTCATTTAACCAGAAGTTGAAACCTCTTCTTCACTTCAAGCAAATCTACATATAATGAAGTAACAAAATTTCCTGAGAATATTTTGTCTGGAAAGCCAAGAAGAAAAAGGAGGAGGAAAAGCTAAACCAAGGTTACCCCTTCACTGTAACCTTGTCTCTATATGGGATCCTTCATTATACAGCAAAAACGAGCTTGCGGTTGCGCAGCTCTGGGGGATGCCTTTGCAGATAGCAGCTTAACTCGATCTGCCTTGATTTATGAGGAGTCAGTTTTGTTGGCAGCCTTGAGAAGGCCTCAGAAGTCCTAAGCACCTTCCTTCCAGCCAGCCCCGCTGAGCCCTGCGGGAGACACCTTTCCTGTCGTTCCAGTTTTCTGTCAGACTCCATTACCGCACGCCCGCTTTGTTACTACTTCTGCCTTCTGCCAGGATCTTTGTAGATGTTCTTGGAGGTGAAAGGGATAACGGTGACAGGGAAGTTACCAAGTCAGTTTAATCGTTGGATTTTCTTTTCTTTTTCTTTTTTTTGGTAGGTGGGGTTTGGGTTTCGGCAGGCTGCAGTAGAACTTGGTTTGAGAGAATTATCTACGTATACGATCTTATTTAGAAAGCTGGGAAGTGATTTTAATTCGTGTTGAATGTACTGATCCTGGCAACATGGTAAACGAACCCGCCACGTTATGAAATAGTTTGTAATTGATGGTGACCTTTCAAAGGTATTGTAAGAAAATACGTTTGACTTCAACTATAGGGTTTTTCTTGGGGGGAGCTGATTAAAGATTTAATTGAGCTTTACTTCAATGTTACATGATTGCTGGCTTTTGATGTAGACCTTAACATGACGAAGTAACATTACTGAACCGTGGCACGACTGCAAATGTGTGGAAGGTACTTCTGTGGCATTAAACCCAAGTGCTGTCCCGTGGTATATTTTCAGTAATATCCCTTATATGGAAGGATTGTCATCTCTTTGTGATTTGTTTTCATTTTGTCCTTATAACTTGGTTTTATTCTTCCATGCCTGAGGGTTTATACTGAACTGAGTTAATTACATCTTCTGATGATGAAAGTAGCTGTTTTCACGTGTCTCATAGTTATTCCTTGTTTCTTATGGGACAGCAGATCATTGATTTTCCTATTTATATTGCTCATTGGCCTAAATGCCAGAGGTGCCAAGAAGGGCACTGTTAGTTCACTTAGAATTAGTGTATTTAGGGAGGTTCACTTTTGTTTTGTCATGACGAGTGTATGCATAGACATGGACAGAAACTGTTCTTGTGTTACTTCTGAAACTGAAGGGATTCAGTAAGAGATCATTGTGAAGTAGCAGTGTTATCTGTAAGCACAGATAACCTCCCCATCATAATCAGAATAACTGGAATTACTAAACTTTGTGATTAAAGAAGAGGTGGCCATAGGCTCCCTTCCTTCCAAGGAGAGAGAACAGCTAAAGTATCCTTGAAATCCTCTTGTTCCTATAGCACTTCCTTTGTGAAGTGCTTCAGAAATGTTCAGATACACTAAGGAGTGATATATAGAAAACAGATAGCATTCAAAACTAAATGAGGATTATTTTTCTGTGCTGTCCTTGCACTGTCTGGTCTTTATTGTTACGACCCATACGTGACCAGATAAATGCTTTCTAATGTCAGTACTGTATCGATCTGAATCTTAGGAGGCACCAAAGCTGAAGTGAATTTTACTTTTCAAACAACAGGAATAAACTAGATCAATACACAGAGGCAAAAATTGAGCTGGGTTTGATGATTTACTCGGTTTGATGATTTACTCGCAGCCCCAGAGGTCCCAGTTACATGCAGAGCTCTGTAGCATGGCCCTTCCTCTGTCAGCTGGGAAGAGTGGGACTTCAGGGCTTATGTTGAGTTGGGAAACCTCTGCAGCCTGAAAACGCTGGTTTGGCCTGAGAGTTAGAGACCCAGAATGAGCTCATTTGCACGCTCAGTTCTAGCCCCCTAGAACGTGACTGCCTGGAATGCAGCTTTGCAGAAAAGGACCCGATGGTCTGGAGAGGGCACCAGGTTGAACAGGGGCCACCAGCGAGCCCTTGCTGTGTAGAAGGCCACTGGGATCATCCGCCTGCGTTACCAGGAGGGTTGCCAGTAGATTGAGAGAGGGGATCCTTCCCTCTGCTCAGCACAGCACACGGCTCAAGGCCACGCCTGCAAGGATTGGATCGAGTCCTGGGCTCCTCAGTATGAGAGAGACATGAACATATTGAAGGGCTGAAGGGACTGGAGCATCTCACCGATGAGGAAAGGCTGAGAGAGCTGAAGCTGTTGAGCCTGGAGACAGCTCAGTGGAATCTATCAATGTGTATAAATACCTGCAGAGAGGCTGGAAAGACAAGAGCCAGACTCTTCTCAGTGGTGCCCAGTGACAGAAGCAGAGGCAATGGGCATGTAGGATGCTCCATCTGAAGATAAGAAGCTTCTTTACTATGAGGGTGCCAAAGCACTGCTACAGGTTGCCCAGGGAGCTTGTGGAGTCTTCACCCTTAGAGACATTCAGCCATCTGGACGTGGTCCTGGGCAACTAGCTCTAGGTAGCCCTGCTTAAGCAGGCAGGTTGGACCAGATGACCTCCAGAGATCCCATCCCATCTCAAACATTTGTGATTATTTCCTTCTGGTATTTTTCCTCATTAGTTCATCTAAAATGTAATCAAAAATTTCTACTATTAAGCTCAGATACTGCCAGCTCACTGTCAGCCTGGACAGGGCCTGCTTACACCTGCTTTTAGCTATATGCAGTACTGCTAGGAGATGAAAACACCTTTGTGCTGCATTCTTGCTCCTTCTAACTGGAAGAAGATTTGAGGAAGGCTTTACAGATCTGTAATCTTCCCGAATCACCGTCTCTAAACTGCTTATGTCTACGATTCATCTTGCAGCAGATTCCTGAGCTGCATTGGCAGTCTGAGCCCCCCTGTAGTGACAGTGGTGGTTGCTCAGCAGAGACCTGGATCACTGCAGTTTCATCAGCTGTCTTCAGCATCTCATACTGCGAGGGATCCAGTGAGGAAACGTGTCCAAATTGTAGCTGAATAGAACTTTTTTTCGTAATTTTTTTTACAAAACCAGCAATGAAATAGAACAAAATATTATGGGCAATGTTATATTAACCTCATGTAATTTTTCATTTTAGTTCTGACATTTCAAATACTTCCATGTTAGGTATAAAAGTGCTTGTCACACATTAATGGCTTATTTGTGGGTATTGTCACTCTGTATGTACCAATGAAGGAGTTGGTGCTCAGAAATATTATACACTATGCAGGATATCCACATTAAAACGGACATGAAAACCATGCCCTTGGATTTCTGTCCTTTCCCCTAACCACGCAGCTAACCTTCAGCTTCTGCAATGGACTGGTTCCTGCAGCTGGAGTCAAGATGAAGACCTTGTCGAGAAGTGATCTTGATCTCATAGGCTCCCAAAGAGCTACAGTCTTTGTTCTTCTAGTCCGTCATCGATGCCAAGGGATACGAAGGACTGGCAAGGCAACAGAACCCCCAGGTTCTGGATTTCTTACATAAAGAATAGAGAAGATTACTCTGTAATGGTCTCATTGATCTCAATAGTTCTGGAGGATGAACGGGTCAAAAAAGGACACACTTCCAAACAACAAGGCATCTTCACAGTGAAGAAAACATCAAGGCACTGTTGTCATAGCAAGTATTACAATGAAAGCATCCAGAATATCAAATGATTGCTTGAGTTACGTAGCTGTTGTCAGGTTGCAGATCTGGAAAGTCACTGAGTCGGTGATTTTTTACTTACTGCAAATATATTACAGCTGACCATAGGTCTTGCTGAAGTGTTTCTGTCTGGGTTGTTGGAAGAACTCCATTGTTTAAGAAAATGAGGGACAGACATTTCCTTTTTGAAGAAACAGTCTGTGCACTTCAACACTACAAGCCTAAGAAGCTATTTAACATCAACGTATTGGCAAATCTTTATCTGCTTAGTGCTGAAAGGTGTTTCCTCCATGTTAAAAACCAGTATTGCTGAATCAGCTAAACTTGCTTGATATTACAGCATTTTCTCTTTATATTAGCATCTCACCAGTAGAGATGCTAAGGGTTAGAGTGGGCTAGGAGGCCCTACCTATGGATTCTGTTAGAATTCTTTCTTAGATCTGGAGTCACTGGTCTCGCAAAGGGAAAAGTCAAGCAACTCTGGAGATCAACACTTCCTTTAAGATCTTAAACGGACTTGGATCGTGTCATCTGGTGATTGCCAACATTAGGTTTAATTTCAGAGTTTGTAAAAATGTGTTGAAACACACAGTGAATAGACAGACATCTGCTTGGTCAGTGACGCTGCAGGAAACTAATCTTTCCTTCATTTCCAAAAGAGTTTTTTTTTTAAAGACTTTTTTTTAGTTAAGAACATTTAATTTAATTAAGAACATGCAACTGTATTTTCTTTTTTATGCTTCTTTCAGTGAAGATTTCCAGGCACTTGTATAAAATTGCAGTAGGTTTTGTACCACCATCAATTAAGGCAGATAAATTGCAGCCAAGGATTCAAATACATTTACCTTTTCCATCTTCTGAGAACAGTGTCACATAAGCTTTCCACAACTGTACCAGTATCAGATGGCTAAGTATTGTTTCTTAGAAACAGGCCTTACCTTTCCATTTGCTTCTTGAAATTGCCCAGTGAGTTGGTGGTAGAGTCAGAAATACTGGAATTTTTGTAATTGCAGATTAATCACAAGAACCTTTTTTCCCAACATTTACAAATGCAGAGACCTAATTGGAAACCTCATCTAAAAATTAGCAAACCAGAAGGATTTGGAGAAAATCAACTTGCTACACAGATAAATCTGCAGGTTACTTTTTTACTTGTCTGTTCATGAGAGAGCGCCTTCTTTTCAGAGAAGAAGGGTGAAGTGACGTTGAGTCAACTGGATAATATGCTTTTTGCTTGGTTTACTGCATCATCTTGTCCTCTGGAGAGGTCAACCTATTACTTAGAATAGCTATTAAAAACCAGAGCAAACCTAAGACAAAATCCAGTGCTTTAAAAATTCTCTCCAACCTTTAAGAAGAGAATGCTGGATGGTGCATGTAACATGGTGGGACCCAAATAAAACCCCTGTCATTGTAAAAACTCCATTGAAATACTGCAATATTTACCAACAGACGTGCGTGGCCATTTGTACATCATATGGAAAACCCCCACCCCAGACCCCATCTGCCACCTTATCTCTTGGGGGAGGTCAGGGAGCTTTCAAGAGAAGTGTTTAGCAACTGGATGCTCAGCGTACCATGCCCATGGCAAAAAAAAATTGAGCCTGCTGCATTCACCAGTTGATCTCTTGCCCAGCAGCTCAAACGGCGGTTTTCTTTTGACAGCATCTTCAGAAAGGATGTGGCAGAGTAAGGAGAATAAATTATGGATCAGTAGCATACGAGCGAAGGAGGGCATACAGAATTGGAGAGGGAGAAGGGAAACAAACCACGGAGATGGTAAAGGTCACGGGTGTTTTTTTGTTTTTCAGAACAAGAAAGTGTGTACGGAATTGATCAACTTGTGTCTGATCTACTTTTGCTGTGATTTTTTTTTTTAAACAGAAAAACGTCATCTGCTCTGTTGCTGATTGATGGCTTAACCCTGTTAAAACCTGAGCTGTTTCTGCCTTAACCCTGTTAAAACCTGAGCTGTTTCTGCCTTACCCCCGTGGCTGCTACAATCTCACTTTCTTTTTTATAGCTGCGTACAGAATCATCTTTCCATGGGTGTACTTATTATTCTGATACTGCTTTTCTTTTCGCTCGTGAAGAATCTTGGAGTTGTCATTCTCTGTTGTCCAAGCATCTTGTAGCTGAAGATTCTCAGCACTGCCTCCTGGGAGGGTTCAGAAGCTCATGTTGGGCAGTTGGGCAGTGTGTCCTCATCGGGGCTCCTCCTCCTCCCAGGTAGTTTTAAGATGCACTTAAATGTTGAAAGAAATACACTGACAGACTTTAAATATGAGGGGACATGATGTGCATGCTTTTCAGAGCATCCCGTCTTGGGAATTGTCAAAATCTGAGGCATGAGCAGCAGCCCACTATCTCATCAGACACAGCCTGAGGAGGATGGGAGATAGCTTGATAAAAGATGATGTCTCCTTCCTTGGGCAGAGCTACAGTAATATCCAAAATATTACGCTGATGAGAGCAGAGAGCCTTTGACACTAAATTTAGAACCGGGCTTGACCTGCCAGGACCGCTTAGATTTGAGCTATTGATTTGGGCCCATCTCCAGTAGAACTGTTCCTCCTTTCTGCTTGTAGAAAGTGGTTTTGCCCAAGCAGCAAGAAATACAGGTGAGAGTGAGCCAGACTTAGCAAAGGTCAGGTGACCAGAGTATTTACTGAACTAACCTAAATGTTATTTTTACTTTAAATACCTTGATATGTAACTGGTAAAAAAAAAAGAAAAAAAGAAGAAAGTCTCTGCAGAATAGTCCCCTGCTTTTTTTCTCAGTTTCTGGTTCTCTGTTAATTAGTACTCTTTGACTGTTATCTGCTCTCGGCTGAATAAAAGCTGATGATGATTGAAAGAAAATCTATTTATAGAAAAGAGCAGAACTACAAGGTATGTATTACAAAAACACTACGGAAGAGCCAAGCGTAAGCCAAACGTTTTTCAGTCAAGTGTTTTTAAAAGGAAGAGCTGTTGATTTTTTTTTTTATTTTTTTTTTTCTGAATATTAACCAGTAGGGAAGCTGGAATTTTTTTGGGTCACACATTTTACTTGGAGGGTTATAATGCATATGGAAAATAAGACGAAAGGGCTTGTATGTGTTTGTATATATATATATATATATTCTGGAACAACGTGATGTCAGATTCACTGGAAGCATGAGTTTGGGAGAATGTCATTAAGAACGAGGGGCAAAGCAGCATTCCAGTCAGTCAGTTCCTTTCAAACCCCCGCTGCCTGACCTCATCTCCTTTCCCTGTTGTGCATTTGCTGCCTATTTGTGATTTTATTTTAGGGAATTTACAGTTGTTATTCCCGTTGCCACACGTGGAACTGTACAGCCCTGCTTAGGTCTTCAAGGAAAAGAATCAGCAATGTGCAAAAGGTGTTGAGGGTACCAAACCAACGCCGTAACGTCCGATACTGTGCACTTGGCAAGTCAGTATTTAAATTCACAGCTTTACATTTACGTGGCTTTATCATAGGTGCATCTAACCCCTGCTCTCAGCAGATGATGTGTTTCCACATCAGATGTCTCCGGCAGAACAGGAGCAGTGAACACCTCTGGCAGCCCAGGAGCTTTTGCCTTCCATACAACGTGTAGAAAAGCTCTGGTACCCAATCCTGGAGGAGCGTGACACGTCAGTTTTCCTAGAACATGGGGATTTTGGGTGTTGAAAGCCCATTTTGAATTTTTTTTTGTTTTTCCCTTGTCGTACTTTCCTCGGTACTCTGGATTCTGGCTGGTTTTAGCTACGGGAGAGGTGAAGCGTGGGTGGGACAGGGTGATGCAAAATCAGCTGTTTCAACCCCACCAGAGATGCAGAGCTTTTCAGTGGGTCCAGTCAGGGGAACTTGTACTGAGTCCTCAGCACATACAAATCCTGTTGGGTTTGTATGTAAACATAAGGGGGATAAAACCAGGCTTGAAGGAGCTTCAGGTTGGAGAGAAGCCTTTGGGAGTTAAGTGCAATGTTAAAATTGCCTACTTACCTGCATAATGATGTGTTCTTGATCACATGTATTTCTGTGGTTTAGGGTTGTCTGCTGCCCAGGATTTCTGCCTTGCTGCATACAGAAGGAATAGTGCTCATCTAATGAGCACTTCCCCCCTTTTTTTCCCTCTTTTCCCCCCTTTTTTTCCCTCTTTTCCCCCCTTTTTTTCCCTCTTTTCCCCCCTTTTTTTCCCTCTTTTCCCCCCTTT
>WTSP01008187.1:22328-46478 GCA_025331215.1 Actenoides lindsayi
GATCTTTCCCTTTTTTTCCCCCCCTTTTCCCTTTTTTTCCCCCCCTTTTCCCTTTCCTTTCCCCACTGTGTAACCCTCTGCCTTACTATATACCATTCGTATCAGGATTTGAGGATGAAGTTGTTATTCCCTCTTTGGCATTCCTGTAGGACTCATCACTGCAGTATTTCAGGGCTTCAGATGTTAATTGATTTTCAGAACACCCTACTGAGATGGGAAATTATTATTAAGCAGGGAAATGGAGCAAAAGGAGATTGCGGTCAGCAGCACTGCTCAGTCGGAATGCCAGGTTTGAGACACCTGTGACCTGCTTTTATTAGTGGGTTAGGATTGATATAAAACTCCTGAATTCCTTTAATTGCAACTGTAAGTAATTCTGCGTTTCTCCAGCTGTAAGAAAGGCAGCTGCACAGTAAGGAAGACTCAGGTGACCACCCGTGGAATTTTTTGTGTCAGGGATGTGCCTGGTTTCACCGAAGTAATTCTGGGCAGGAGTGGGGAAAGGATCTGAGTCTTAACACAGCGTTGAGATGTTACACCCCAAGAGATTTGTCTTAATATGTTTTTCTGCCTCGTGCCGCACTCATCCTCCAGTTCTTGCACCAAAGGAAGCAAGGCTTTACCTCCAGGAGTCTCTTCTGCTCCCTAACCAGAATTCATCACCAGAACGGGTACACTCACGATGACAGATGAGTAGAGCTCCTCCTTGGAGCGTGTCTGAAACGTTCTTAATTAAAGAATAATTCCTGACGTACGTGCATAAAGCTTGCCCTATATTTCTGAATTTCGAGTGCCTGTGTACCCTTAGTTTTCTTCTAACATTTATTTAATAGAAACCCTTTCCTCTTCTCCTCTGTGTTTCTATCTCAGTCTGCCTTCTGGCATCAACCGTCCACGTTCCGCGGCATCGTCCAGGTTGAAAATGGCAGCGATGTCAAGGAGTCAATATTCCCAGGCAGTTGCTTCCCAGCTGCAGAGGTTGAAGCTGCTCTAGAAGCGAGACGACTCCAAGTAGAAAGCTTGTTCAGTAGGATGGCAGCTGTCAGAGAGTTGACACATGAAGATAATTTTTTTCCTCAGTAGAATATCATTTCTCCGAGTTGGCAGCACGGAAATGATTATTAGGAGTGACAAAGATCATTAGAACTCTCAGTGCTTTGATAGCCATCTCACCTTAGCTTTTTTTTTTTCCCCATAATAAATTAACTAATCATGACTTTCAGAAGAATAAAAATCCTCTGAAGACCTAAGTGAGGATAACAGTAAGGTCACCTGCCGTGGTACTCCTGAGAACAGTGCCATCCATAAACTCTGTCTGGAGAAAGGTAGAAACGTAACCACAATATTTTAAAGACATTTTAAGAAGTATTTCCACACTGATCTTCACTCTAGACTCATTTACTTCGTTTAGATTATGTGTTTATGATACTTCAGATGGATGTTGTCTTTTGGGAAGAAGTTAAGCCTTTCAGCTTAAATTTGATTTTGGGTCCATTTAACTGGTTTTCTCTGGCTTTTTAATAGCATCTATTGTTAATAATGCTGAATGGAGCCTCTGCTTCAGGCTCCTTTTAACTCAGTAAAAGTGGAATTGCATTTGGGCCTTTATACAGCTATTATTTTGGCCCTGCCTTGGACGACTACCTTGTCAACTTCTGTGTCCTCGATTATTAACCCGCTTTAAAATGCCTCTCCAAATGCGTGCTGAAGAATTAAATGAAGAGATTTTTCTAATGGACTCTCTAACTGTGCTGTAACAGGAGATCCCCTAAATGCTGTTTAAGGCATTTCCTCACCGTGTGACTAAACTGTCAGATCGCTCTGGGAGGAAGGCGTCGCTTATTTAGCCATTTGAAAGACGTGTAAATGAAAATGCTCGTTAAAGAAGCCTGATTAAAGAGCTGCTTATTATTAAGTTTTGATGATTATTCTGGGGGTTGTTGCGTGTGATTTAGACAGCGTGGTTAGTTTTGGTAGCTCATAGTTGCGTGATGCTTGGATCTCCTGAAAATCAGGATGATAATGTGGTAAAAACACCAAAAAGTGGTTTATTTTCTCCAGTTAGCAGAATAGAAGCATTACCTCTCTTTGCAAGCTTTCCTTTTTGTGGAACATAACAATATGCCTGGTATTTTACAAACTGCAGATCGTGTTATTGTCTTGAGCTAAGGATGTTATTGTCAAGCAAAGGGAAAGCAGCAGTGGAAATCACTGAAAACGAGGACATCGTAAATGGCGAAATTAATGATAGCAAAGATTCAGAGCAGTCGTGACCTTTTGGGAGGGCTGGGAGAGAGGAGGAGGAGGAAGACTTCTCTGGGCAAAAACTGGAGGATTGTGTCAAGTGCAGAGAGCTATGGGGAAGGGAAGATGAAGCTGTAGTTCACCACAAAGGGTGGAGAGAATCAAAGGCAATGAGAACACGGATGAGAATAGAAAATAACTAGATTTTTAAAAAAAACCAAACCCAAACTCACAACTTCTTTTATCTGTGATACTCAGCTGAACACTGGTAGAAAAGGTACTAAAGTGATGCTGATTCTCATCGTGACTGTAGCTGCCACTGCAGTGACTGGAGAAACGTCGTGGTGGTTTTCCAGCTCTGGGGTAGCCTGATCCAGCCCGGGGTGGTGCCATCTTCCGTGCTGGTTCTGGGTGGGCCCAAAGGGAAGCAGCAGTTAGGAATTGCTATGGCCTTCTGGTCAAGGTCCCCACCTTGCCAGGCAGCTGCATTACTGTATGGCAGAGGCTCACTACAGAGGCTTTATGGGATTAGGAAGCCACCTGAATTTGGGAGATTACCTGGTTGCTGACTTCAGTAAAGAAGCTTTTTTTTTATGGAAAATCCTGGATTACAAACTACAATCTGAGGGTTTAGAGGCTTTTCTCTATTTTATTTCCAAGGCATAAGTATTTATACAGGATTTATTTTCCATGTTGCAGGTGAGGATTCTATTGGTTTTTTTCCTTTAGGATTACCAAGGTGATAGAGAAAAAGCACCCTTATGGTATTTACCCACCTCAAGGTACTATCTCACACTGGGGGGCAACTGGAATCTGGAGATAATTGATTAACTCTTGTAGTTCCAGCTCTGACATTTTGCTACCATTTCCTCATCTAGACAGTGATATTTCTCAGGTCAATGGCAATGATTTCCATCTTCCGATAGAAAGGCAGCAGGGTAAGAAATTGCTTCTTTATCTACAGAGCTGGGTACGTGCAGGCAACAACCCAGTTGCCTAAACGTGGGCATTTGGTATCGTCTTGGCTGTCGCTGGGTATGCAAATCATCCCCATGGAATCTGCAGGGATGATGCAGCACTTAGCAGACCCGTGTCCTTCTGCAGCAGCAGCTGTTCCAGGCAAGGTTGTCTTTTGGGCTTCTGACACCCGTGGTTAGGCACCTGGAT
The DNA here is from genome assembly GCA_025331215.1 of Actenoides lindsayi. Lineage (NCBI taxonomy): Eukaryota > Metazoa > Chordata > Aves > Coraciiformes > Alcedinidae > Actenoides > Actenoides lindsayi. The sequence goes on from WTSP01008187.1 coordinate 25,740, forward strand.
TTCTCCCCGCTTGCTAGTCGATGTGAAAATGTAATTGAGTTGGGGATGGTAGCAGGGAAAGATAAGGGATTTATCTGAAAGTAGAACGTTTCCTGGTACTTCTGGTTTTGGTCCCTTAAAGAGCACGTAGTGGTAAACTTTGAATGTTTCTAAATAATCGTTCCAGTTTGTGATGAACGCTGCTTTTGTTGGCATACATTTTAAATTAACACCTCTAAGCTTGCAGGAGAGAGAGACAGTCTAATTTTCTTTTCTCCCCCCACTCCCAGAGAAACACAGCGAGCATATGTGGTAAAAATGCACCTGCAATTAAACAACGAGTCATTGCCTCTGAGTTTGAAAGTTGAACTGGAAGCCTGAAGGACAGAAAACATGCCACGTTGCTCTCATTAAACTGTCAAATTATTGCTGCCTATGAGACCGGAGGATTTTCAGTTTCTTCTCCAAGCATTTTTGGAGGATGAGTCAGTAAAGCAGTTATCTAATGTATCCACGTCGACTTCACATGGAGCTTTCTATTCTGTTATGTTTAATTAACACTGTTACCGGGCTAATACGTTGGGATTTTTCTTTTTTTTTTTTCCTTTTTTTTTGTTGTTGTTGTTATTACAGGATTCTGCTCAGGAGAGTGTGATTACACGAGATATTCACCGTACGTTTCCAGCACATGATTATTTCAAAGACACCGAAGGAGACGGTCAGGACTCTCTCTACAAAATCTGTAAGGTACGGTCCGTACTCTTTGACTTCTCGAGCGTGTTTCCTATTCTGCTATGACTGTATTTTGCTCTGCTAACCCTGTTCTGACCCAGGTCGCTAATCAATAACGTTTCAAAGCTTTATTTAGCTTGCATGTGGAGAGTATAGTGTTTCTGCAGTGCTGCATAGCCCGGAGTACTTTTTATAGCCTCGCATTCCCTAGCTCCTAAGATGAGTATGAGAAGAGCGAGGCTCAACCTCGCTTTGCTAATGGGCAGCTTGATGTCAGAACTCCACTTCAGTAGAAGTGTGCTGTAGTAGAACTTTTTTTTTTTTTTTCTCTGCTAGCAGAGAGGTTTGCAGAGGAAGAGAAACCTTCAGAGCAAATTCTGCTCTGAGGTTAAGCAAGAGCGTCTCCAAATAATTCCTTAGAGACCTTTCCACAGGCGATGTGTATGCATAGCTTTTCACTCCTAGCTCTCAGATCATCTCTGATCAAAGAACACTCCTTAATTATTTTTTTTTTCCAATTTACAGGGAAGTTGAGGTACTAAATGAAAAAATCTGTCCAGCTCGTACACACAGACTTTTGTTGCTCAGGAGAGATCCGGAAGGTCGAATGCTGTAGCTGGATTGGTAGATCTGTGGCTCTCAGTTGCAGATTTTTATTGTGTTTCTGGCAGTCAGTTTTCACTTCACATTCTTTTTTCCACATGTAGAATAAATGACTGACTTAGTCAAAGCCATTTCCACTTCCCTTCCCTTTACTTATTACTCTGTTTCCACCTCCAGTTGATTAATAGACAGAAATGATGGAGTTGTCATAACAAGCAGAGAAGAGTGTCCTGCCTTTGGGGTATAATGATCCATATTCCCATTCTCCAGATAAATTCTGTGGTGACACAGACACCTATTCAAACAATAATTTGGATGATTGTTAAATATAGCTGCTTAGGTTACATATATTGAAGTTCATTGTCATGAGTAATTCACATTAAAAAAAAAAATAATAAAAAAGGGAAGGAGCAGAGAGAACTTTAAAGCAATTATATTGATTTCTCACTAATCTTGGAGGGCTCTAGAGGGCTACAAGAAAACGGTTCCTCTGCCAGTCTTTGAAAAGAATAACTAGGACAATGCAGGTAATTGTGGGCTTGTCAGTTTGATACAATTTAAGTGAAAAATGATGGAATAGCGTTCAGCTCATCGAGAACTAAATGTGAGAAGCACGGTATAATGAACGCCTCTTGAGTTTACTGAAAATAGATCTTGACAAGCTAATACCAAAAAAAAATAAAATCAATCCAAGTTTCCTGGGAGAAGGCAGTTGTATCGAATTGCTGTAGGTCGTGTCAGTCGGCCACACCGACGATGTGTAAATGCTGGGCAGGTTAGGATGGGAACAAGGAATTAAAAACTGGCTAGCTAGCAGGTTACTGAGCATCAGCACTGAATACATGTGTTTCAGACGTTCCATCGTGAAGAGCCCTTGTTCGTGGATGTCACCCAGAAGAAAACTGAAAAACCATTTAGAAAACCCTGACGCATATTTCGATGACCCCAAGAAAAAGGGAATGGTCAATCAGGAGGTGTTAAAGAATGTGTGGATCGATGGATCTGGTGTAAGAAGAGAATGGCCTGGGAACCTTCCCTGCTCTCAAGGCCTTTCCTCCTCCTGCAGAGAGAGTTGCTGCAGCTCTTGGTCCTCCTTTCTTGAAGGATCTAGACCAGAGGCCTGTCAGATTGTTCCTCTATTGGAGCACCTCTTTTCCCGTGAAGCATTTTCTATTTATCTGCAGTTGAACGACCCCTGCCACTTTCTGTTGATGCCAACACATTCTGCATAGCATCTTTGCAGTCAGCTTTTAATTTACTGCTCCGAGCAGCTTTGTCTCATCAGCAGCCTTTGTTACTGTGCTATTTTTATGTGTTCTCTGTGATTTGTGAATATTTTAAACAGCATCAGCCCTAGCACGCCTTGCTGTAAGGTTCTGTGAGTGACCTCACCTTCATTCGGGGGGTGAGAATTGACTGCTTAGTCCTACCTCTTGCTTTCTGTCCTTCAAACAACTACTTGAGTGCATAAGAGGACCTTCTGTGGTGGATTAGTCCCCCTTTGGGAAGGGGTCTTGTTGAAGGTTTTTTAAAAACCCTGGTAGCTACTTTCAGCTGCCTGCTTCTTTCGTGCGCTCGTTGGCTCAAAGGAGGATTTCGGAAGCATTGCTTCCTGGTAGAACAGCCATATCCAATCTTCAGCATGGAATTATTCATAAGTTTACTGGGTTTATTCTTGACAGCTTCCACCTACTTGCCAGTACTGAGTTCAGACGCAACTGCTGGGTAGATTTTTGGGCAGCAGCTTTTCCTCCTTTCGCTGCTTCTTTCCGTGGCTCCGTTCTACACGTGACTTGGCCATGGCTGGGTTAGACTGGACTTTGAGTTTGTGATTGATGTGGTGAGTTTTAGAGAGAAAGTATTTCAAGCTAATTAATTGGCTTCTAAAAACAAATTTTCCTTGTCATTCCGTGGCGGGGGAAACCCAGTCTGTGTTGAAAGTAATATCGTGGCTGCTTTGTATCGCCAGAATAACTTTGAACAGAGAGACTTGTGCACTCATGCCCTTCTCCTAATAGGAAAGCAAGATGTTTGACGAGTGGGATTATTGACTAAGGCTAGAAAAGGTCTGTCCTCAAGTGGGAGGGTGAAAAGCTGAAGAGCATTTTCTTCACTCCCCACTGAAATGAGAGATGATCTGAGCTGTCAGATAAAAAGGAAAACCATTAAAAGCTCGCTGCCTCATTTTAACGGGTCTGTCAGCTTTCGTTCCATCTCTTCATCTCTTCTTCAGAACAGTAGGAAATCGGGAAAGATGGAAACTTGTTCCGTTGCGGAACATTTATGTGACAAAGTAGCTAAAAATAAACTTTTAAGGCCGACAATGGTGATAAGGAATGAAAAGAGTGCCCGATTCTAGATTGGAGATTTCACTCGAGGACGTCGCGCGAGTTGGACCGGTGCGGAACCAACATCTCGGGGAAAACAGTTCTGTTCCTTACACACTTTCTGCTTAAATCCTATGCAAATTCCAGCTCTATTTAAAGAGCTCATTGGCGGCCTTACAATGCACAACAGAATAGTACTCCCGACCTACTTCCACGCGTGCGTGTTGTAGTTAACAGCTCGATGCTCCCGGGAATCGAGGCACTTGGCAGAAGCGGTCCCCTCAACAGTTCCCAGTGTTACGCGGCGCAGAACTGAACGTGAGGTGTGCTTTCTCTCATTTCCTGATTAAAGGAACTCCCGTTCGACGGCCAACCACTGGGACTTTAACAGGAGGAAGGGAGTTTGTGGCAAGGAAATCCATCAGATCAGCTCGCTGAGTGTCCTTACTGGGCAAACTGGAAAAACAGACGCAGCTCTTCGCTGGTGTTGTGGAAACGGTCGAATTACTTTTCAGAAATTCAGAGTTGCTGTTAGTGTTTTTCCAGTAAAGGTGCTACGGAAGAATACGAACCGTTCGTATCATGACATGTTTAGTTACTAAATGCTTGTCTCCTTGGTCGATCCCATTTGTAGTTTTTTCCTAATCCCAGTCATGCTTTCCTGAAGGTTTTATGTGCGGGATCGATGTGATAGCTGCTTTCCCCTGAAAAGAAACGCTCCGGTTTCGTCGTCGTCCCTCTGTCTCTCTGTTGTTACTCACAGTAGTAGAGGGAATAATAAACTGGGGTTTTAGCAAAGCTACTACCGAGTGGGCTCCAATAGGGTTGGGGGTTTTTTGGTCTTTCTTTGCTCTATAACTGAAATGCAGAGATGTCTTTAAGTTGCTCTTCTGCGAACGGTGGCTTCCGTACCGTGAGAAGATGCGGACGATGGGTTGCTCTTCGGCTCAGCCTTCAACGTGGCAGAGCTGCTGCTTGGTGCTTCCCTGTAAGCTGGTGGCCTAACTTCCAGCCTTTGTTCACATTTTCATTTTCATTTCCATTTCGTTGCAGCATCTTTTTGCAGATGATCACCTCTTCTCAGCACGCCCGTATTCTTCCACATTTTTTCCCCTCCTTACTGTCTCCTCAGATTTACAAATGGGAAGTTTCAGTACTTGTCCAGTTTGGTTTAGTTATTTGTCAGAGAGCAGATCTCTTTCTTTCCTCTAAGAGTCTATTTGCCACTCTCAGAATAAACAGAGGCGTGTAAACAGAATCAGTTAATAATGATTTTTCATCTCATTTTTAGTTGTTTATTTTCTTTGCTCCCGGGTTGAAGAGCGGTTTTAGTAAATATTGTTGTCTCGTTTCATGCAAAGGATTTTAAATGTTATCTTGGCTTCTCCATTTACATATTAATAAGGTTCCTTCCCTGCATCTGTGCTCAGCAAGGCAGCAGTGGTACTGTTCTTGCATATGGGCTTTCTGCTGAGACTGTACTAGCGAAAAGGTCAGGATTGTGCTTTTGGAAAGAGAGTGAAGGCTTTCAGAGGCCTAGCTGAATAAATGGGAAGATTTCTTCATTCTCTCGGCCCTTACAGCTCTGGAAGAGGCACGTTGTATAACATACACGTGCCTCTGCCATAAATGAGTAGCTGATTTCTAAAAATGCAGCTTGCAGTCACCACAGAAATTCCTTGTGTAGCGTGGTCCCTCCTAAATGCCGCAGTCGCGGGAATATTATTGCTCTCAGACTGGTAGCCTCATAATAAATGGAGTGGTGGAGTTTTAAATCACACTGTCACTGCAATTATTCGGCAGCCCAGCCTGTCATCAAATACCTTGTTTCGGGAGAAGTCTGCATCAAAGGATGGAGGTTTTCTTGAGCCACTCTGTTTTGCAGACACCATGGAAGCCTGCTAGCTCTATTCCCGTGGGGTTCAGCACAGTGCCGTGCCCGTGTCAGACCCGGACTGGATTCCCTGGATCATTTCTATCGTTGCAGGAGCAAGGCAGGGGTAAATAATAAGAGAAAACGAGGCTTGTCGTTCTCCCCAGAAAAACTTGCATTCAGTTCCTGTTACATTTCCCCTTTTCCTGGGCGATCTCGTCTGGCTGTGAACAAGCAGCGTGCCAGCGTGCCTGTCGCTTTGCCGGAGAGGGGACTGTTCCCTGCCCCAGGAGATGCTCTTACTGACAAAGAGAGGCAGCCTTACTGCAGATGAGAGCTGGAGATGGGCAGAGCCTTTCCCTCTGCATTGCTGTGCAGGGTGTATGGGGGGAATGAAAGCTCTGGAAATGCAAGACCTTTCTAGGAGGCAGACGCCAGAGAAATATTTTTCATCAGCTCTCTTTAGTTTCTAATGCAGTTGTAGGGTTTTTGTTTGTGATGCCCTTGAGTTTGCTGTGATAAAGGCAGATTGGCAACGTGGTTGTAAGCTGAGATTGATTTATTTTTTTTTGCATGTTGTTTTAAGTACATTTGAACCTTTCAGCAAGTATAAGCAATCACTTTTGTGCTTATGAGGATGCAGAATGATGCGGAATGTTTCATTCTGGAATTTGAGATGTATTCTAAATTTGAGATGTACTCTCTACTCTTCTTTTAAAACTTCTGGGACTCATACACAATATATATACAAAATACACAAAACCTGAGGTTTTCAATTCAAATCAGCAACCTTTCCGTTTGTCTTTTAAATGATACTTAGTTGGAATTTGTCTATAGTTGGAATTTGTCTATAGAAGCCTCTGATTTAGGGAGATTTTCCTCCACTAATTATCCTAGGGAAGACTTCCTGTCCATCTCTGGATTCTTCATTCCCAACATGTGGGTGGTTCTGCATTGTTGGCTTTGTGAGGGGACACTGTTGCTTCCAGAGTATTCACTTTCCAGTGGTGCTGTACTAATAACAGCACTGTAGTTCTCTTCAGAAGACAGATAACTGTTACAAAGACATTTTAATTCTGCGAGTGAGATCTTCATTTAGTTCAAATGAATGAAAGTGGGCTTCAGCTCGGAGTCTTCATTAACTTCCATTTATGAGACAGAGAATATTTCAAATCTCAGTTAACTGGAGTATTGTGATTGGAGATTCCCCAAGAGCTTAAGAAAATAATAACTTAAAAGCCTGCAACATTGTCATAGGTTGTCATGGGAAAAATCCCATTCTCTTGAAATTACGAAGTTACAATGGCAAGAGGGGCTTTGGGATTTTGCTTTTGTTCTCATATTTCACGTGGAAAGACAAAGTTAATGCTCCTCAGTCCCTTAAAAAGATATATCCTAACTAATTAATCTTAGATCTTTTGTTAATAACACAATGTTACAGTGGTATCTGTAGGCAGCATCGTTATTTTTGAGGCTGTTTTGCTAAATTGCATCGTATTTCAGCAATTTCAAGTCCCATAAGTTGCTTAAAACTAGAATTGGAAACGTAATATCCGTAAAGCTTCAAAAATCTCTTTTCTTTGGGCAAATAGAATGAAATCATGTAGATTTTAGAGATTTCATTAAACCATAAATCTTTAGTTGCTAGGATTATGATGCTTTGATTCAACAGCAGAATCTTTCTCAGTTTGATCTAATTCTTGTGAAGAACTGTATCCAAGACTGATAACGACTGCCTGTGAAGGTTTTGGGGAAGAACCTAGTGGAAAATAATTTCAAAAACTGAGCAAATCAAACAGTCTTTTCTCTATTTTTTTTTTTTTTCACAATTTCACAGTTTTTTCACATAGATGTGGCATTGAGGCACATCGTTTAGGGGTGAACTTTGTAGAGTAGGGTTAATGATTGGACTTGATGATTCCAAGGGTCTTTTCCAACCTGAATGTTTCCGTGATTCTATGAAAGATTTGTTAATGATGACATCCATTACTGGGATTTTTCTCTCATATATCTTATGTATATCTGTGTCCACTAATTAATTTGAAATATTTTTTTAAACCAGATTATCCAGTGTTTATTAACTTGTAGTTCTGTGGATCACCTCTTTTTACAAATGTTTCAGATTTGTCATCTGTTCTTTTGATTTAATCAACCAATTAATGGTTTACCAGTTTACTCCCCCCCCCCCCCCCCAGGCTTTTTGGGCAAATACTGTCTGTTCTTAATAAATTTTTAGTATCTTTATTCCATCTCTTCTGAGACTCAGTTGGAGAGAGATCCCTCAGCACATCCCCAGTTGGAAATGGTTCCAGCAGGATGACAACCTCTGTGATTCTTCTGTAATAAAACAGACACAAGGAAAGTTCACGTGGATTTTCCGCCATAGTTTAAATACAACTTTTCAACCTTGAGCATACATTTTCCAAGTAGAGACTTTCTTCTCCTTCCTGCTCTGGATGTGTTTGAAATGGATTTATTACTAATTTGAATGTGCTCAGGAAGCTGATTATGAGAACGTTTCTTGGTCTTCCTTCAGATTTTTATATTTAACACGCAGAGTGAGGATTTTTTTTTTGCACCCTGCTCATTTTCTCTCTTTTGCCATAATCTTGTTCTTTCACAATCAGCTTATCTTTTGTTTTCTGATAACTTTCTTTACTTGTTAATCTGTGTCAGGGTTTTACTTGTTCAAATGTGTTGGTTTCTCTATAGTTACTTTAAAACTTGTCTGGATTAATTTACTGCTGTCTTCAGGAAATTATTAGCTATTGTACTATAAATGCTGCTTAAAACAGAGAACAGTGTGTTGATATTTTGCTATTAATTGTTCAGCCTGATTTTTTTATTTTAAAGTAAAAGAGCTGTTATATAGTATGAAGAAGCCATCAATCACAGTTATTATTTGTGGTTCTGCATATCAGTTTCTAAGAGGAGCTCGCCTTTCAAAAGCAGAAATAATCCATCTTTTAGGAATACAACAGGAATAAAATGTTCAGGCATCCACAAACTGATAGATTTTGGGAACAAATAGGTAAAAACTCATTATGATTGACCAGTGGATGGTTCTAATTAGTCATATGCAATATTAATTTCAGTATTGAAAGTAGTATCTGTTAATTCAGTGCTTAGTTAGTAGCTAAAGAGTAATTTTAAATTAACATTTTCCAAGAGAGTTTAATTAATTTTTTCCTTTTTTTTTTTCCAATTCGAAGTTTTGTGTCTGCTCTTGTACACTTCTACAGTTACTTTTTATATTTTACTTTTGTGCCTAGAACTGGTTTAAACTAGTAAGCAGACTCTAATGTTTCTTTTGTTTTTTCTGTAATTTCTGTGACTAATCTTCTTGTATTTCCTTAGCCACTGAGACCGAGCAATGGATTGGGATTATTTTCCCTCATATTCTAACTAATCCCATTTGCCATACTACAAAAGAATGATAAGTAATATAGACAAATGGCAAAGAACTGCAAGTCACCAAGCTGCAAATCCATTAGGAAACGTATGGATGAGTTGTTAAGAAATAGTGACCTTTAAGGGAATACTCAGGTTATATTCTTTACAGAAATCTTTTCTTCTGGAATCATTACAGAATTCCTTATAAACTCTTCTTTGTCTTTGCCCATCAGAATGAAAAAGGAAAGGTGTTTTAAAGACTACAAATGTGATCTGGCCTCCATTTCAACATTTCTGGCAGAAATTATTTGCAATTACAGAATCATAGAATCATTTTGGTTGGAAGAGACCTTCAAGATCATTCAGTCCAACTGTTAACCCAGCCCTGCCAGGGCACCACTAACCCATGGCCCTCAGCACCACATCTCCATGGGTTTGAAACCCCTCCAGGGATGGGGACTCCACCACTGCCCTGGGCAGCTTGGGACAGGTCTTGACAACACTTTCAGAGAAAAAATTGTTCCTCATGTCCCACCTAAACCTCCCCTGGCACAGCTTGAGGCCATTTCTTCTTGTGCTGTTGCTTGTTCCCTGGGAGAAGAGACCAACCCCACCTGGCTCCAACCTCCTGTCAGGGAGTTGCTGAGAGTAAGGAGATGTCCCCTAAGCCTCCTTTTCTCCAGGCTGAACAACCCCAGGTCCCTCAGCCACTCCTCACAAGACTTGTTCTTTAGACCCTTCCACAGCTTCGTCGTTCTTCTTTGGACACGATTCAAGCCCCTCAATGTCCTTCTTGGAGTGAGGGGCCCAAAACTGGATCCAGGATTTGAGATACGGCCTCACCAGTGCCAAGGCCAGGGTGATGATCCCTGCCCTAGTCCTGCTGGCCACACTGGTGCTGATCCAAGCCAGGATGCTGGTGACCTTCTTGGCCACCTGGGCACACGCTGGCTCATCTTCAGGTGGCTGTCAACCAACGTGCTGAGGTCCTTTTCCACCAGGCCGTTCCTAGACACTGTCCCAGCCCTGAGGCATTGCAGGGGGTTGTTGTGACCCAAGTGCAGGACCCAACACAGTATTAACAGTTATGTTAACAGTTATTAACAGAACTGTTAGTTGGCTGGAAGAGAATCACTTAGCTTTTGGAGTCACCATTCTTCCTACATTTTGAAGAGGCAGCTTAGCCCCCCAGGAGACCCGGGTGGTGCTGGTTCCCTGCCATACCTGATGTGTTTATTCACAGGCTCTCTCTGCTTCCAGTCAGTGAATCTGCAATCTTCATTTCATTCAAGACTTAAAAAAAGAAAACAAGCACAGTGTTCCAGTTGGAAACTCTCCTATCTGTAAACAGTCTTGGAGGCGGTGTGGGGGGGGGCAAAGTGAATTTTCTGATTCATGGGGCTTATTCCTCCCCGTAGCTCTCACTTTGTGCTTCTCTTGTCCCTGGCTGTAACCTTAGTGCCACGCTTATTCTCGCAGGATGACTCCCTCCCCAAGTCAATGCTGCTGCTGCTGCTTACACTTTCTCAAGTTTCCCCAAATTCTGCACATTCTCTGACATCTTTTTAAAAGCAGTATCTGTCTTCTTGTCTCGGAGAAGTGAGGGAGGAGGAAAGGTTGGTTATTTTAGTTCTCTTGTTTTAAGACTAAGGAAAAAGTACAGTGTCAGTCATGCCACAGGAAAATGAGTCTTGTTCATTCTTCAGCATAACAAGGACATGGAGGAACTGTTTCTGATGAACTTTTCAGGCTAGAGTCGTTCCTGGTGGTTTCCAAGCAGCCTACCACAGGTTCTGCACTTTCACAATGTCAGGACTTGTTTTCTCCAAACCCAACAAGCAGTTTCCCCCCAACACCAACTCCCCTGGTTTTGGTATTTGTTAAATTGTTGCGGTCTTACCGTTACTGCCCTCGGCAAAATTGCCCTTGATGTAGGGGAGGGAAAATTGCATCCAACTCTCTTCAGGCTGTTGGGAAAATAAAAAAGAAAAATTCACAAATATGGCATCAATGGAAGATTGAGGGTGAGCTGTAGATGCTTTGTCAAGTGCCCCGAGAGCCTCTGCAGGAATGGTTACGCTTTCACTCCCTTTCTTGTTTTATCCTGCATAGTATTCCCTCCCCTGCATAGCTCCTTGGTTATAGCCCATTCAGTAATGCCTGGGTATGTTGTTAAATATATGTTGGTCTTTCTTTTTTTTCTAGGCATACTCTGTCTACGATGAAGACATTGGCTATTGCCAGGGACAGTCTTTCCTTGCAGCTGTGCTTCTGCTTCATGTGAGTTAATTGCCAAATGAAAGCTTTGATATTGGAAAGCAAAGCAGCTCTAAAAATCAGTAGTGCTGTAACATGCTATTTGACAGCAATTCACTGTTGTTTATTTGTCTCTCTTCATTTGCCTCTTGTTGCCTTTTGGCAAATAATGACTAATGGCTTCTATCTTTATGAATGTAGATTTTCCTTTATCGAGGAGAAATCCATTAAATCGTCAAGTGCTTCTGTGTCAAAACATGAAACTGATTTGTTGCATACTAATATTTTCTTTTAATTGAGTTTTCAGGTAGGTGAACACCCGTTGTGTTTGTGGGGAACTTAACTATGGGAGATACTCTCAGAGTAGCTAATGGGAGCAAGCAGGCTCATTAATTTTCAGTGAGACTTTTTCTCCTAGAGACATTTTAGAATATTTTTTTTGAGTGAAAGCTGAATTTTAACCTTGATATTTCAGCCTGTAACCAGAAACTGTACAAAGTTTGATCTGTTGCTTCCCACATATACTTGTATGTGTATGTATTGAGATAGATGAATATGCAATTTTTGTATTTTCACCATGCTTTGACTTTGATGGAAAAGCAGCAGATTCAAGCAGCGTGGATATTGTAAGGAATATCTGAATACACCACCCAAAACCCCAGCAGTAACTCTTACTCAGGCTCTTGGCTGCTTTTTCTGTCAGGCTTTAATTAATAAATGATTAATCATGATTAAAATACATTTCAGACTGTGTTTTTGAGTCAGCTGTTGGTGCTATATATGTTACAGGTACACTTCCTTAAGGCATCCAGAGCTCAAATGCAGATTCAGTTGTAATTCCTAGTGAGATCTAGGACTCCTTGAAGACCTGAGGAGCGTGACACACAACGACAGCGTTACAGAGAAGCTTTAGATACTTTAAGGATAAACCTTAATCAGTCACATCGTTGCAAGCCCACATATAGTGTGAATTGGCTTATCTAACAGTTATTTTGCAATTAAATTACCCAAAGAAGGATTTTTTTCAGTTCCAGTGGAAGAATAAGCCGTTTTCAATACCGGAGTTGTTTAGAAGTGAGTGGGTGTCACATTCTTAGCATTTGACTAATGCTTCAGCTCCTCTCGCCGAGCTGTGTGCTGTCAGTCCTACAGAGAATCACCTCCACTTCCAGGCTTTCTGGAGCTGGGAGAAATTGCCCTGTGCACAGGGAATACTAAATGGCGATTGCACTCCTTTTACTATGCCCTTTGTAACGTTTGCTTTCGTAATAGGATATTAAACTGAAATAATCAGAGAAAGGGGGGAAGGGAAGCGGTCTCAATGAGCTCATGTAAGTTGGGAGCTTCCCAGGATGTCCTCACACTCGTTTTTTTTTTTTCTTAAATTCTCCACCCAATCAGTGTGCCGTGAATGCTTGTAAGACCCTCTCTAACTCTTCTATCTTTGCATGGATTTCTAGACCCCTTCCTTCCCCCCCCCCCCCTTTTTCTTTTCCCATGGGACAGGATATCCTTTCTCTTCAGTGTAGATATCTTTCAGGGATGGGTGGGTAGCCTGAACCTCCATCCTGGGTTTTTGTGATTTTGCTGCTTTGATGAAATTCCCATCAAAGATGAGCAGGTAATTTCTAATCTCAGGGGGACAGTGTTGCCAACTCTAACCATTTTACTACAAGTCTCACAGTATTTGACTTTCATTTTTCGTCTTGTTTTCTACTTTTCGGAGTCATTGCTACGTGAAAACTTAAAATTTCCTTTAAAAGAATGGCACAATTCTTGCTTCTGTGATTCCAAAGAAAATGATAATAAGGGACAAATAACTAAATGCTATAAACCAGAATGGAAATGCCAAAAATGATTCGTTTCGCTTAAAATTAAATAAGAAATGAAAACTTCATTTACGAGTTTGAAGTCTTGGGGTTGGTAATATTGGAGAACCTCTGTCTACTGAGGGCAAGGTGGCCTCTGCCTGGTAACAGCTTTGGCCTAGTACTTACCCCTGTTCCCCCTCCCTCTCCCTGTCTCGGGGGAGGGATGATTGTCAGTGCACGTGTATCTGATTGAGCATGCAAGGTAGGTCTGCTTGTGCATGAGCATCTGTCATTTTGTTAGAAATAATTGCTGCTTCACCGAAAAAGAATGAAAATTTGCATACACCTTATCATAGAGCAGATTTGAAGCCTTTTGGTCAGGATAAAACTCTTTCTTCCCTTTACTTTGTCTGCAGCTTTTATCCGCTGTCAGTGGGGATCATTCCGTCCAGATAAAATTGTGGTAAAGAGCTTTGAGTAATTCCCAAGAGCTTGTCCTAGGCAAATCTAGCCCGGGCAGGTAGCTAGCAGCTGATCTAGCAGTTCTTTATGCTAACTAGTTACTGGCCTTTGTGATGGCTGAAAATGAAAACCAAAGTCTCTGCCCATGGCCCTGAAGACAGGCCATCATCATAGGCTGAATGTAAATCAAGCCCTGGAGGGAAATACCAAGAGACTAAAATTCTCTTTGAAGGAAGTACTGAGCTTTTATCCATTGCTGGTATTTGGTTAGGAGTTGGCAAGAGGCTGAATGAGTGACTATACTAAAAGGTCAAGAGGTGTCATTCTCAACACTCAGTAACTGTTTTTTCTTTGTTACAGTCTGGTGCCTGCAAAAGGAAGGTTGGTTTTAATATGATTGAAAACCTGATTTGGGGTTGACAGTGACTCCCCTTGTGCCTGTCTTATTACTGTTACCTGAAGGCATGGGGGAAGTGGGAGAGATGTCTTATCAGTGGAGGTTTCATGACACAGGGCTTCCCACAAATTCAACATTCAGTGGGTGCAGGCCAACAGATGTAGCTTCAGAGTGGCCCACGTAGCTTCTCTTTTAGTGTCACCTTCTGAAACTGTTGGATGAGGTATTTGGGACAAAATGAAATAGAGATTATGGTGATAGGATTTCTGAAAAAGTCATTTTTTTTTAATAGCTGGGATCAGCCCTTCTGAGCTCACACGTAGGTTCTAAAGGCAAAGTCTCTGATTTCCTTATTCATCGTGGGAAACCTGCCTTCAGAGAGTTTGTTGTCCTGGGGTTTGGATGAAAGCAGATAAGCATTATTCTCACTAAGCATTGCTTAGACCTTAGTCCTCCTGAGTTTTTCCCTTCTAACCAAGACTCTCTAAGTAGAAATCACTGTCTTGACTTGTCTTTTTTTTATTTTTTTTTAAATTGTTCTGTAGCTGAGAGTTGTGTACTGGTTGTACCTATCTGGCAGAAAGAACACTGGTGACAGTTGTGCTGCTGTAGGGATGAATACTTAGGTGAACCCACAATAATACCCCACATTTTCTTCGAAACAGCTCTTACAGAGCCAAATCAAGGTGTTCATCAAGGAGAATAGTCCCCTTGAGTTTTTAGTTGCTTAATTCTCCATTCAAAGAGTGCTTTGCTGAAAACGTTAATATATCCCTGGTTCTGAAATCGTCATGCGTAAGTGTGTGTGTTTGTGTAAGGTATTTCCAGCCTCAGCTCAGTTTTTAAGCTGATGTTTGTGTCTTTTTCCCAACAGATGCCGGAGGAGCAGGCGTTCTGTGTGTTTGTGAAAATAATGTATGACTATGGCTTGAGGGACCTCTACAGAAATAACTTTGAAGATCTCCATTGCAAATTTTTCCAGCTGGAGAAGTTGATGCAGGTGGGGCAAGGGTAACAAATTCTTCTGCTTTCATAACTGGAAGTAGTGGTGTGAAGGAAGGATCAATACTTTGCCTCCATAAGCTGCTGGGCAATAAAACCCCTCTCCTTTTAGAGGCTGGGGTAGAACCAAAGCAGGGAGGTTTAGTATCTGAATCCAAACACTGTGAGTCAGATTGATTTCTCATTTCTTGTGTCTTTCATATACCAATCTTGCTGCTAATGTTTGTATCCAAGCAGAGTAGGTATCTGGGCTTTTTTCGTTCTGTTTGCTTACTCTGTCTCTCCTCATTTCATGTTGTTGCTTAGAGAGAACATCTCTGTTCTGTTAAGGCTGAAGTATCTTCTGGCCTGCTACCACCAGTGTCCTACTTTCAGTTAAAAGGTCAGGCAAATCAGGACATCCTGATGCTTATGA
This sequence comes from Actenoides lindsayi, assembly GCA_025331215.1. Classification (NCBI taxonomy): domain Eukaryota; kingdom Metazoa; phylum Chordata; class Aves; order Coraciiformes; family Alcedinidae; genus Actenoides; species Actenoides lindsayi. The sequence continues at coordinate 40,990 of WTSP01008187.1, forward strand.
AAAGCGAATGAAGCATAGGTCATTTGGGAAATTTTACTGTGTTTTTCACTAAGTCGCTCTCTTTTCAGATGGAATTATTTCATAGTCAGAGCAATGTAACATAAATAAACGGCTTTGTTTCTCTGCGTAATAAGGAGTTGCTAACAGCTCATTAAGCTTAAATTGCACTTCTTTTAGCATAGTGAAAGCTGGCTGCTGCAGTCAGTTATCATAGGTGACCATATATATAGACACACACCTCTGTGAGATACATTTGAGATACATTAAGACAAAACAAACCCAAGCACTGTCAATTAAAATGACCTTTTTTTCAGATGTCAAAATGTGCATATTTACTACTACTGCTTGGTGGAGTAGAATTGCAAACTGATTCATTTGATACTTCGGCCTATGGTCTTCTCAATATTTGCATATGTTAACGAAGATTTTTGTTAGCTGACTATGAATATATCATCAGTGTACAGTAGGACAGTAAATGCTTCTTGTGTTGCTTCTGTATGCTCCTAGTTAGAGAAACTGCCTGACGGAGTTGTGGGCTCTGCGAGGTGAGCTCCTTGTTCTAGGACGTATTGGTTTTTATAGCAGAAGCATTTCTAGCAAGGCACAGCAAAGGAATAACTTAAAAATATACACTGTGCCTGCCATAGATTTCACAACCAGTCTACCTTTCAACTGTTGAAGATTTTGTAATTTCTCAGTATCATTTCAGTGCAGTATTTGATACCGTGATAGAATCCACATTGGATATCTTACTAAAAACTGTAACCATGGGCACTGAAATTTCTGAAGAAACGTATTTCCATTGTTCAAAAGAAGCCAGGGTTTCACTTTGTTGTGTTTTTCAGTGTTTAGCAACCTGGTACTTACTGGCAGTGTGGATGAAGAACTGGGATTAATGAGTAATACTGAAGCATTTGTTTTTCCCTTTACTCTAGGAGCAGTTACCAGACTTGCACAGCCATTTCTCAGACCTCAATTTGGAAGCTCATATGTATGCATCCCAGTGGTTCCTCACTCTTTTTACTGCCAAGTTTCCACTCTGCATGGTCTTCCACATCATTGACTTGCTACTTTGTGAGGTAAAACCCCCTTGATTCAGAAAGCCCTTCCTCCACTCCACAAACATTTTTTTTTTTTTGTTTCGTTTGGTTGGAGTAATTTACTTTTAATTTTCAAAATGTGTGTAACTAAATTATGTCGAAACCGTGGTTATATTGAAGGGAAGACTCTCAGTGAAACCCTGGTTTGGTTTGAAAATTCAGACTCTGGATTGCCTCGTTCTTTGCTAAGGGATCTAATTAAGAATATCTGATGTGCACATCTGTTCTTCATTTAATTTGTTAAATAATTTATTCCAAGTTAGGAATTCTAATTTCTTGAAGATATACCTAGTAGTAAAAGCCTCGCGGGCTAATAGAGGGGAAACTCTCCAAATTGTCTCATTTGGAGTTTCCAGGGACAGTGGATGCACTGCAGGTTGCTTTGATGTCCTGATATTAAACAAATAGCGAGAACTGCCAAGCAGCGCAACTCAACTGAGCTCTTTCCTTTTGTTTCTCACCCTACTACTCCAACTAAGGAACAAGTTACTCCAAATACAAAATGGTATGTTTCTGTATTGTAGGTATATCTGCACTTCCTTTAAAAAAAAAACAACTAAAGCAGAATAGATTGATAGTCTGGAATGTTTATTTTGGTCAAATCCAGTACGTCCTTTTGTCACCTGGAAGTTAGGGCATCCGTGGAGTTAAAACCTGAGTTTTGAACCTGCCTCTGATTTAATCTCTGATTTAAATGGGTCACAAAAATAAAAATAAATCAATAAATAAATTAATAGAGAATTTTAAATGCAGAGGGCTTCATGTGTACAAAACACTGTTGACTCTAGTTTGTTCTGATTGGGTTTATTGTGAAGTATTTTATTTGCAAATTTTCAGGCTTGCCATACATGCCTGGGTAGCATTCATTGCTAAACAAATATTGTCCACCACTCATAACTCAATATTTTTTTCCTTAAGAGTAATGCTGCTTCTGCATTCTGGTGCTCAGTTATCAAAAACAGGTAGGTTAATAACACCAGATATCCCAGTGAGTGCGAAAAGTAGTAAAGGTGAAGTGATTTGGCATTTCCATATCAATATCTGAGCTCTCTTTCTTTCACAGTACCTTGATTATTTTAAGTAAGTAAATAGAAAAAGCAGAAAAGTTGTTAGTTTTTCTGCTCTTTGTCCTCTTTGGTCATGCAGTAGATGAACACAATCCCACTTTTGAACCTTTAGTGAGTTGATTTTCAGAACGAGCTTCTGGTGTGGGTTTGATCATTCTTTGTTTGGTTTATTGCTTCATTCTGATCTCTGTGTAGAGCTGGGCTCGGAAGTGACCGTTTTAAGAGGTTATTTGTCAAGAAGTACAGAACATCATTTCATAGTGGTGATTATTGTGATAGCAGCATAACTGCATCCTGTCCGAAACCCCTGTGCTTTTCATTATAGTAAGCTTGATGATCAAATATGCTGAACAGGTCTTTTGGTCATGATTAATACAGATTTAACATTTAGAATTATAAAAAGGAAACTCCTCTTCAAGCATTTGCATTCATCTCACATCTGGCTGTGTTTATCTCGGCGTGTCTGAAGGAAAGAAGGTGAAGGAATCCAAGGAGAAAGTGAGAGCATGCAGCACTAGAGTCTGAGAGAGGAAGGGAAATTTGTGTTTATGGAGGGTAAACACAGAAAACTAAAGGAGCTTCTTTTACAACAGCTAAGAATAAACCAGAAATGGTAAGAAAATTGATTTTAAGTGAGAAGATCCTAACAGACATCTTGAGAAACAGCGGGGCAGTGTGTAGACAACATGTGTAGATGTTCAGAAGACTGCTCCTAACATTCATGAGTCAAGCAGTCTGAAGTAACAGGCTCTTCTGAGAAATTGTGGGAAGGGTGTAGGTTAAAATCATATTAAAATAAAAACCTAATTGGCCCTCATCATAGAAGGAAAGTAAAATCTGAAAGCATATGGCCATAGACAGAATAAGAAAGAAACCATTCCTTAAGAAAGGACTGAAATCATGTTTTGAAGCTGTCTGTCCAGTCAGGCTCCAGAAGGAGCAAAGAAGCAGTCAAAAAATAATTTTTGTCTGCATTGACTTGTTCTTTATCTCTGAACAAACAGCATGCCTGTAATTCCAGCAACTGGAAGGAGAAGAAACAGTTGCAGCTGCTAATAGTGGAACATATTCTTCTGCAAAACAAACCCAAAAAATCCTCAAAAAATCAAGAAGCCTTTGAAGTGAACTGTCTTGGGTTTTGAAAAACAAGCTTCAGCCTTCTCATTAATTTGTCATAGATAGAGATGAATTTTAAATAGCCTTCGACTTCCTTCCTCACTGTGCTTTCTCCACATCCCTGTCCTGCGTGTCGTTGACAAAATGTTTACATCCTAAACAACTCTTTCATGAAAGCAAAATATTATGGGAAGAAAAGGCATCACTGAATGGGTGCTGCCAACGCATCATCCCAAGGGAACTTCTCTGGTCCCCAAGAAAATTGGACTTGATGATCTCGGAGGTCTTTCCAGCCTCAGTGATTCTGTGAAAAGATTTGAATTATGGATGAACAATTTGTGTCAACCAAGAGTTTTCATATGGGCTGGTTTTGTTGAAATTCACACAAATTTGGGGCTTACCTTGGCCTCTGTGTGATTTGGTTCTTTTATCCCGTTGTCTTCCTAGAACCTTTTTGTTTATTTTTAAGTTGTCTTCAGGCTGTTGAGCATGTGATTCAACCCCCCAAATTGCCTCTCTTTCCAGTGGCCTTAGAATATTGCCTCAGTAACTCCAGGACAGAATCTGTCACCCACCTTCATCCAGAAATGAAGTATTTTGGAATTGTCTTTCCAGAAGCTTGAAGAAAATGTTGAGCTTGCAGGCAGGTACTCCCCAGTGCTGTGGTACATGTTTCAAGGCTTGATACTTTGACCGCCTGTAATAAAAACACGAACCTCTTGATCCAGGTAAAAGTTTTCACGTGATTACAGAAAACTGCAGGGTTTTGAGCTTGGCTACGTAGATAAATTTTAACATGTGGGCATCAGCTGAAGATCTTTCAACAGTGTTCCTTTCAGCTGCCTGTTCCAACTGCCTCGTTTGTCTCTTCCCCTTTTGCTATTTCTGTTTGCATTGAAGAACGACTTTGTTGATGGAATCCGGAGTTGGATTTGGACTTGTCAGTCTTATCTATCAATATGACATTATGTTATTGAACACTTGGTGAGCCTGCTCTGTTTGGCTGTCTCTTTTTGTTCCATTTAAAGTTATTTATTTAAAGTCATGCTCAGAAATAGCAGCTCGTCTAGAGCAGAGCGCGTGTTTCTCAGATAGGGCTGTCCCCAGTGCAACAACTGCACCTGGGTTATGCTATAGGATAGCAAAGAGCTGACATTTAGCTTCATTTTGCATTTTGAAGTTTCCAGTTTAAAATGAAAACCTGTGTTTTAAAAACACTGAAGAAGGTGACCCGAATTAGGAATTTAGAAGAGAAAAAAACCTGAACCAGTTAGCAGAGAATTTATAAGCATTTTAAAAGATTTTCTTTCTTTTTTTTCTACTTAAAAAACCAGTTGTGACATATACAGTACTGCCAAAAGGAAAGGAGGTTCAGGGCTCATGCTGTCATCCCATTATTAACCTAGAATTCTGAGGCATTATTGGTAATCTCCATTTTAAGTCGATCTGGCTGGCTTTGTGTGCAGTTTTGGGGGATATAAAATACTTAAGGATTGTGCTTCTTTCCTTTTAAGGAGTATCTAAAAACCTACTGTGTGCTGCCTTTTCTGGGCTGGTACAGATATTTTTATATTTTAGTATCAGTAATTACAGAGTCTTGTTACAAAAGAATTAATAGTTTGACTACTAAGCTGCTGTTGTGTGATCAAGACTGAATAGAATGGGATGAAACTGATGATTGGTTTTGACTCTGAAATAATTTACTGTTTTCTAATATAGATAATATCAAAGAAGTGAAGCACTTCTAAGGATCCAGGGAGACCTTATTGCAGCCTACCACTGTCTGAAGGGGACCTACGAGAAAGCTGGGGAGGGACTTTGTACAAAGGCCTGTAGTGATAAGATGAGGGGCAACGGCTTTAAACTGGAAGAGGAGAGATTTAGATTGGGAATAAGAAGGAAATTCTTCACTCTGAATGTGGTGAGACACTGGCGCAGGCTGCCAAGGGAAGCTGTGGATGTTCCACCATTGGATGTGTCCAAGACCAGGTTGGATTGGGCTTTGAGCAACCTGGTCTAGAGGGAGGTGTCCCTGCCCGTAGCAGGGGGGTTGGAACGAGATGATCTTTAAGGTCCCTTCCAACCCAAACCCCACTCTATGATTCCATGAAACTAGAATAGTTAGGGCGAGGGGGAATGGATTAGGGCTAGGGGGAATGGATTAGGGCTAGGGGGAATGGATTAGGGCTAGGGGGAATGGATTAGG
>WTSP01008187.1:46578-78333 GCA_025331215.1 Actenoides lindsayi
TGGGAGGTGTCCCTGCCCATGGCAGGGGGGTTGGAACTGGATGAGCTTTAAGGTCCCTTCCAACCCTGACAATTCTGATTCTAAGTGGGAATCGAAAGCTAGATACTGCCATTCCTTGGCCTCTATTCATCAACTATTGCTTTTGGAACATTGTGTAAAATAACTTTTATAGCCAGATTTGCGAAACTGTGATAATGAAGATGAGTGCTTTTAAAAGTCTTTGAAAATCTGAAACGACTCGGTGCCGGTAAAGGAGCACCTCTCGATAGTAAAAACATGGCATCGCGTTGTGTGTAGATGTGGTGGTTCCTGGGAGCACCGCGTCGTAAACGAAATCATGAAAATCTCTTGAAGAATTCTGACTCTTGGCTCTGCAGTTTTGAGTTCCATCGTACTCGTGTCTTGCTGCAGAACGGATGTGCCAGGAAATACTACGTCGCCGTATGGTACCGCTCCGGCGAGAAGACCAGTTGTCGCTGCGTGCTGGTACTCCCTGAGTAGTAGATACCATAATAGCATGCTATTTTTTATCTGTCACTGTCAGATGCCTTCAACAGAATTTGAGAAAGAGCAGATTAACATTTTAATTTATTAGACTTCCTCAGGAATTGAGTCAGGACCAAGCCCACTTCCCCTGTAAATCTGCGCTCCGATGACATGTAAATTAAATAAAGGGTTGTGTACGGCTGTTTATCTTCTCTGGGTCTATAGGGGAAGAAAAATAGAACTTTTTGGGATTACCTGTTGTTGACACGTTGTCTACATTCGTTAACCCTTCCAGTTATGAATGTTTTAATAAGTATTACAAAGCAGCAGACGGGGCTTGCTAGAAATAGGATCTCTTTCAGTAACAGCGTATTAAAAGCCAGGCTTAAATTCTAAGCAGGTATAGATAGCTCTGTGCTGAAACTGCAGGCATTAGTTCAGTGCTGTTTGCAACAGTCAGTGTCATACATGTGAGCTGGAAAAGGCTGGGGGAAGGGTGTGTGTGTTTGTTTTCCTTCTTATGAATATAGGTGATCAGACGTTGGCATTTAGACTGTGCCTTTCTCCCTGCCCATTGCTCTTTGCATTGTGCCTGCTGGAAAGCTAAGTCTCCTTTCTGAAGCCTTTATCAGCCTCTGCTCTTTCATGTAAAGAGACTGGAAAGGATTTCTTGCCAAGACTGCTATAAGAAGCTTTTAATTAACTTCAGAAGAAAAGACTCCAGATGGAAGACTGGAATTGGAACGTACTTGTCCGATGGTAGTTCTGGTTTGCTCCGTTCAAGCGTCTGTTGACATGTCAACCATTAAAATCTTTTCTCTTGCAAAAACTTGAGGTCTGCAGTGGAGTTAGCTCAGGTTTTCTGGCCCCTGGACGTTCTGTTTTTATGTACTTAGATGAGTTATTTAAATCCACGTAAGTAATTTTAGTGCAATTTATCGGATGACTGTTCCACTGTGGGGGTTTTTCAGGAGTAGAACAGAAATTAAAGTAAAAAGAAAAAAAGAATCTAGTGTTTCAATGTGTTTGATGCACGAGGAACTTTTTCAAAGCTTTTGTAGGTGTGTGTTTAAAACAGTCACATTGCAATGATAAGGAGCGTTAAGTTCTTTGCAAAGTGAAAGTCATAAGAAGTATATAAGAGATACTTCTTGGATATAAGATTTCAATCAACAGCAGAAATATCGGAGGTATGCAATACCATGTTCTGCATCACCACAGGGACAGGGAACACAAAATGTTCTGTTCACTTCTAAAGCGACACAGAATTTATAATCACGTAAGCCTGGACTTGAGGAGAAGAGTATTTTAATAGAGTACATTTAAGAGGTTCTTGGAGAGCCACTGGGTTTAACATAACCCTTTACACCGCGTTATCCAGCTGTTCCTGAGAGCATCCATAATTTATGTATCTTCCATTCATAGCTACAGCTTGTTTATCCCCAGAATAACAAGGCTGGTGATAAATGCTCAGCACGAGCAAAGAAAAAAAATGTCTCTCAACAATCTGCAATTCAAGATAACTTCTGTGAACAGAAGGTACCTTTTTGGTTCCCTTGATAAACGTTGCGGTCGTAAAATGTTGAGGCTGCTTCTGTTTCAGAAAATGTTCTAAGATACAGGTGAAATGTTACCAAAGATGGGGGGGACCTGTTTGGATGACCTAGTTTGTGCCTTAGGGGGAAGAGACATCTAATGCCACGTCACAGTATGTCTCTGAATTACTTTGCTACTGAAATATTTTAGCCACTTACTAGTTGATGTTAGTGAGTCGATTTTTCTAGGAATACAGTAAATTTCCATAATGCTTACTTAACACCAGTGCCATCTGCTGTATTTGAATAGCAGCATATTCGAAGGAGTCTTGGCAGTCCTCAGAAATGCTTCAGAAATAACTGAAGGCAAGTATCACAAATGGGAGAGTGATATTCTGTGAACAGACCTGGGAAGCCAAGCTAGTTTGGGGACTGTTTTTAAAGAAGAGGGTAGCACAGTCGGCCTCTGCCAAAACACTTCCCATTACTTTGTGCTTGGCATCTGAGGCTGTACTGAATTTTCCAAGTATATGAAATCAAAACACGATCTTTGCATTCAAGTGATTGTTGGAAAGGGAAAATGAGGGTGAAGGTGTGGAGGGGCAAGAGCCAGGACTGGGTTGTGGCAGGGAAGAGGAGAGGGTGAAGAACGAGCGCTGGGAAGGAGATCAGGCAGAATGCAGGGATGCTGAACATTGATTTTGCATGGGCATGCATTTTAGTTCGTGTTCTGTGACCACGTGTCGAGGGGGAAGGAGGCTCAGCTGTCTGTCTGATCCCCTCATTTTGTTCTCCTCTCAAGAAAATCAGTGTCTGGAAGACTCCTGCTCCTCTGAGCATGTCTAATAGCCATTCCCTGTTTCCATGTGAGAGCTGGATAGCCTACAGAGGTACAAGGCTTCTTCTTCTGTCCTTGTTGTATGTATGTGATCGGGCTGATAGGGCTCTCGATGCCTAGTGTGGATTCAGGCCCCTTTCTTTGTCCCCATATTAATCAGGTTTGGAAAGAGGGAAAGGAATGTCTAAAACCCTTGTAACTTAAACCTCTGAAAACCAGTCAAGTAGTGATGGTGTATGGCTTGGTCAAGCATGTGGAGAAGGCTGCCAGCCTGTAACCAGCTGCCTGTGAATCAGGACTGTGCCACTGCAGAGATACCTGATGTCAGGGAGTGATTTGATACACAAAAATGACTTAATAGAAACTACAGCCATGGAATTCTCTTGGAAAAGGATCACAGAAGTTGGAGAGAAAAAAGTGCTGATCTCATAACACTCTTTACCTTCATTCAGCTGTAGCAACATCTCAGCAGCAAATTACATGAAAATCACCCCAAACACATAAATATTCCCTAGCACTCCTAAATCCCATTCATGTCTGGTAAAAGCAACGAACCAAACAACATTGAACGTGAAATCTTGCTAATGGAGGTTGCTGGTTGCCTGGTGGTATTGGTGGTGTGCCTTTTCATGCTGCAGAATACAGAGAAGTGGCACAATGAACGCTGAATCCCATGGTGCCATTTTTACCATCTCCCTGGTACCTGCTTTAACTAATAATTCAGTCAAATGGTTTTAATTGGGTTTGTTGTATTATTCACAGCATCAGAGTATTAGGATGGGTGTTTCTGTGTTTTCTTTCCCTTTCTCTTGTGTTACAGCATTTCCTGTTGTGAGTTTGTGCAGCAGACAATGTGTGCAGAGTTACTGGGGGAAGCCCAGTCTGAGGGGTCGGCTGTACTTCCTATGTTAGCATTAAGATCCCTGTGCAATTGGGTTTTTCTATTTTTTTTTTTCCCTTTCTAATACACTTTTCAGTAAGAAAGCTGCATTTATTGCTCATACAAAGCTTGCTTTTTTATGCTGTGCCTTGAGCAAGAGCTAAGCGTTCTTTCCTTTTAGTTGTCTTGTCATTGAACTAGAATAAATGTGCAAACTACAAAAATTACATCTGAGTAAAAGATGTTAATTAACATGCATATCTCTGCAGACTGTGCTCCAAGGCTGCCTTACTTACAAAGAAAAATTTCAGCTTCAGACCATATATTTATGTTGTCAGCAAAATAAATACATTTGTGACATTCCTCAAGTTTATTGTGTGCTCTCAACATACCAGAGTTGCCCAACAAATGTTTTGCTGGAAGCAATCCAAAACATAAATAGAATTTTAATTCCCTTTTAGAGTTTGTAACCCCAATTACCCTCTGTAGCTCCTTTCAAAGAGTGTGCAACTGAACACGTAATTATGAAACACTTCCGAATTATGACACAATGTCAAATGAACTGCAGTTGAATAGCTAACTTCTCTTTAAAAAAAAAAGGAAAACCCAGTTATTAGAAAGCTGGAACAGGTTAACTGGTTCTCCTGATGGCTTGTCACGTGAAGCTTGCCACTTCTCAGACCTTAAGGAGGTGCTCAGTTGACTTGCACGTGTATCCTCTGTACCTGGTGCTGAACTGCAGAAGCATCGTCTCAACATCTTCATTGTTTCCTCCTCCATGGCATGTGTATCTAGGAGCAAAACCACAGATAAGGACAGTAATGCTAAATTAATTTTCCGTACGTTGTTGAGGAGATTAACTTCCTTTTAGTTATGAAAATCACGCAGAGCGCTTTGCCCTGGGACCGGGGGAAGGTCTGTCAGGTGGTGTGGCTTGGAAAGGGAGAGATGCTGGTATTTAATATAACCTACCTTCTCACCTGGCTTCTGTCATTAAAGGCAAGCTTCAAAACAGGAGGTAAATTCCAAAGTCGTCCCTGATGCAAATGTCCTGATACTTCACGATTAAACTATTAGATTCTCTCTGCAGAAGGAATCTTGGCTTCAGAGGGAGGGACTGTGAAAACCTCTCAGTAGAAGAGAGTTAACACAAGAGCATTTCCACTTATCTTAAGCGAGCCTTAATTGCAGTGCACAAGTGTCATTTCCAGTTGAAGTGTTTTCCCTTTCCCGCCCCTCATCTTGGTTGCAGAATAGCCAAAAGGTGTCTGCTTTGAGGTGGGCTTGTTCTTCCTCCCAGGCTTCTGAGCATAATGAGATCTGCTAAAATGCTCTAGGCCTCTGCAGGAGCTTAAGGGGGTTCTTAAACCACACCTCTTAGAAAAAAGAGATGGTATTTGCAGATGCCCAACTGGACAGGTTCCTTTACTCACCAGCAGCAAAGCCTCTCAGGTGGCAAAGCAAGAGACTGGCCATGTAATCGAGATACGATGGTAATCCCCTCACTGTTCTGTGCTCTTATAAACTGTGTTCTTATTTGCAAGTGTATATTTTTACTTTTGACTGTTGCATATTAAAAACCCCCAAGTGTTTAAGGTAATTATGAACAACTTTCACATTCGCAGATTTTTTTAAGCGTCGAGTTCTGCATGATATTAAAACATTTATTTCCAAATGCCTAGTTATAAACATATGACCTTTGGTTTTAAAAAGTGATTACCCACAGCTTATTTAATATGGGATCCCTTCTCTTTCCCCCCGTGGATGATTTGTATGTACTTTCATGCTTCCATTATAAAATTGCTGGAGGGGTATTGCTAGCAATGATTTATATGTCTGGTGCCCATTGGTATTTTTGGTCCTCCTTCTAAAATAGATGGAGAAGTTTAAGCTGAATCTTATAAATCAGTGTGTGGTAAATGAAGTTGGATTTTAAATAAGAGACTGGAAAAATGAGCTGAGCCTTCTTTTTCATAATCATCATCATTAAACTTGGCCATGTCAGAATAGTCTTGCCCGCATTAGGGAAAAATAACCCAAGGATGTGCAGCAGTGGTTGTTAAAAATGGGGTGGGTAAGGCACTGCATTTGAAGTCTAAAGCATCTTGCTCTAAACCCAAATATTACTGCAGATTGCTGGATGCTACCTTGAATTTACTCAGCTCTCAAGGGGTAAATTAGTCCCTCAGGTCCAGCAAGTCCAAGCTGTTCAGTATGAAGCTGCAGCCTCAGGTCTAAAATAACTGCCTTGGTCTGGAAGGTACCTCTACCTTTGAAGAAAAAGAAAGGTACAGGTTGTTTTCTGTTGCCCGGAGTCATGGAGTTGGCCTCAGGACAGCTGTATACAAAGGTTTTAAGTACTTTTGGTGCTGTGATGTTAGGATGTTTGTGCCTTGAACAGGTTATGGTAGTTTGTGAGCTGCCCCTTGCCTGGTGGGGCTAGAAAAAGAGCTGGGGAGCTTCAGGGCAGGAGGAAACCTAGTTCTGCTGCATTTGCTGTCCACGTGAAGAGTGATCATGTAAGATGAGTGCCAGGAAGGAGTTTGAATTCGGGAACAGTGTGGGTTTCAGGCATGTCAGAAACAAGTTATTTAGAAAATAAATGAAAACTAGGTTCGTTTTCTTTTTAATTTTATTTTTGGTAGTGCCAGAAAATACCCAGGACAATAATTGCTCGGTAGTCCCACAATTGCACATAATAGTCCTGGTCATAATATAACAAAACCAGGTCAACCAGTTGGTTAAAAAGAAGACACTGTTTTTGTGATAGCTTGTAGTTATGGCTGTCACTTATAGATGGTATGTTCATACCAAATCCTCTCTGTTAGGAGATAAAAGTTGTTCATGTCATGATTCTGTGGCTTCTACTTAACGTTTGGAATAAAACTGAGAGTACTGTGAGCTTAATTTGCTGCTGCTGGTGCTCTAGTATTACCAGTGTTAGGACTCAAATTCACAGCCAGATGTTTGTGGGTTTTTTCTGTTAAAAAGAAGTGTAAAAAGCAAAATAACTGTTGTTGTATTTGAAATAATTTTTCTCCCATTTAGAAGAAGGCTTTCCTGTGAAGGAAGCCAGGTTCAGTGCTGCTGCAATTGCGACCTCTAGTGGAAAAAGTCCCTTCGTTACCATAATGATTATGCATCGAATTGCAGAGTAATTCACAGAGTGTTGCAGTATTCATTATGTCTAATGTCATAGCATTTCCAAGGCTCATTAATGGTAAAATCCCTTAGAGGCACCATACTATCCATGTGAAAAAAATCCACCACAATTTCTTCCTAAGGATGCCTCTGGAAAGTCTCTGCGGATTTCTATTAAAGCTATTTTTGTTTTTGTAGAAATGTGGTCTCAGGCTTTTAGGAAGAGGCTTGGAAATACACTCAGTCGCAGAAGCAGGAATTTCTTGGAGGAGGTTCCCTTACCAAGAGTCCTGTTGTTACCCCCCAACAATGTGTGTTGCAGTGACAGCGTTACTTGGGTGCAAATCCGCCGAGACGTTTTCAGGGTCTCGTTGAAAGAGGTTCCAAGGAAAGATTTATCATGCCATTAAACAAGCAGGCAAGAAGATTTGTAAAATATAATCCGGGAAAAACAGTCTGAGCACCAAATAGGTAGTACAGTCAACGAGAATTGCAGATGATATTTTTCATATTTGGATGAACACAGAGCTATTTATAATCTTAAATACAAAGCTCTGTAGGCTACAGAGCCTCTTCCATCAGCAGAGGTGATGTGTGTGCTGCCAGCCAGGCTGACATCTCATGTCCTGCCCGAGCTGCCCCGGTCCAAGCAGAATCCCAAGAGTAGTTTCCAGAGGAGCCTCTTTCAGGGGGTTGTGTTCCCTTCCCCCAAGAAAATCTCCAGGTCTTGATTGTCAGAATAAAAAGATGGTGAACAAAAGCAGAGGAGTGGTATTGCATATTTTTATATAAAACATAACAGCAAACGGAGCCTTTTCTACCCCTCTTTAGTCAGGGAAGAGGGTTTTACTGTCTTTGATTTTCTTTTTTTTTATTATTAAATAGTCAGATGTTGCCGTTGCATTATTCGCTGAATTGATTTCTGTACATTTGCATTGCCAGCTTTTGCAAACCAGGAAGCAGACTGACTTGATACAGACACCAGTTTGCTTAGCTGTTAAGTAGTGTTGATTTTTGGCTGGTAACAGGAAAAAAAAAGATGTATTTTGTATATCCTGGTTGGTTTTTTGTTTGTTTTACTTTGGGGTTTTTTTCCGTTTGAGCAAGAAAAATTGTACACGATTAATCACAGCTAAGCTCAATTACTTGGCAAAAATCCTATCAGCTAGAATATTTATTACGTTTTCTCAATGCCCTGCTTGTTACAATATTCTGCACTGTTCCTGAAAGCCAACATGGACAGGTACCAAAAGGGTGGAGGGATATCCTGCCACATCCACAGCACCTGGCACATGGAACAGTGAGATTGCAAAAGCTCCAAAGAGCTGTCATCTTCCCCAGCCAGGAGTTTGGAAACAGTGCCTTGGGGTTTTAATGATGAACTTTGAAGTGTGGCAGGGAAAAGGGAAGTGTTCTCTAGAGATTCGCAGCATCTAGTTACGATGCTACATGGTGAGAAGTAATAGAGAGGAGAGATTTGTATGCTGGGACTGATTGCAGTCTTTTTTCTTCTTATTTCCAGGGTATGAACATCATCTTCCACGTAGCCTTGGCTCTCTTAAAGGTAAGTCATTGATCAGAGGGGGTTTTTTCAAATTTTATTAAACCATATGGAACATTTTCTTAGCTTAATGTATCACATCTAAGGGAACAATAATAGTGGGACTTCCAGAGGAGGGAACAGAGGAGAGAGGTCATCCATTTGGGTAGCGTGGTCTTGTGGTAGATCTGTTTTTATTAAACTTAATCATGTCACGAAGCTCCTGGATCAAGGTGTGCGGTTGAAAGATTTAAATCTCATGTGTAATAACTATTAACAGAACAATTCTGATTCACAGTGTATTTATATTGTGGCTGGGTTCTTTCATGTCATTATTCGAGCCATGTGACAGAATATTATTTGATATCAAATATGCTTGTAATGTCAAGAGGGAAATGAAAGTCTTTTATCATATGGGCAACTTGTATCTTTGGCTTGGAGGCAGAATTTTCCTAAACAAGCAAGTAAATCTGTAGATAAAGCACTGGCCCTTTTGGTGCCAGTGACATAGCTCAAAATTAACTTCACTGGTTGGTTCTGGTTCAAATCCAGTCCATGTACAGGCACATGGTATGGCATTTGATATGCCAACGTTGAATTCAAATGGTATTCCCATCAACTAAGTTAGGTTAAAGCTCAGGGTAGAGCAGCCAATCACTCCTCACACAACTACCCATAACGTGGACACAGACTGGTACCATTTGGCTGTTCCCAGTCCCCCGGTGTGTTTTCCTTAGCATTTACCTAGAAAGGACAAACAAAGTCTAGTTGAGTTATTTGGTGACGAGTAGTTCTGAGAGATTTAACTTCTGCAGTGTAAAGTCCTACAGTGAAATTGCTCCACACCAGGAAAAACATAAAATTTTATATATGTATAAAATTATATATATATAAAATTTCTGTGGGCAGAGCAGTTGGAAATTTCAAAACACATGTATTTTCACTCAAGGTAGAGTAATTTTGAAGTACCACAGGACAGGTATGAGATAGCATGTAGCATTATGGTAAGGAAATGAAGGAAATGTCCATAAGTACATGCATTTTATGCTAACACATTGAATGTGTCAGTTGGTGTTGGGACTTTCTGCGTGAGAATATGCATTAAATTAAGTTGCCTATCGACAGGAAATTTGTTTAACGTACGTTTCCAGGCAAATGCTCCTACACAAATCTAAATTTGTAGAAAGGAGGGAGGGAAGTGTGTGCTCCTTTCTTCCTGTTTCGTATTATATTTGCAGCTCTGGGTGCTTGTTATTTCTCTTTGACTATTCCAGAAGAGTAAAATTCAAGAAAGTATTTTGTCAGTCTTACTATAACTGTTTTCTAAGTTTAAGGGTTGATTTTAATTCTGTTTATAGCAGTTCTGTTATCTATCTATCTATGTATGTATATATATATGTATGTGCAATATGTTGTCTCTGCCTGTTCTGGCAGTAATAGGCTCTAAGTGGTAAGGAAGGTGTTATCCTGAGAAAGTGTTTCTGTACTGCAGCCAAAAACAAGTGCAATGAAAATACAGGTAAGTAAGATCAGGTTTCAAGTCAGAAACACGTAAGGGCAGAGTTCTGTAGTGGTACCAAGCTGGAGCTGATGATTATATACTACTGAATTAGCATTATCTTTTCCTCTCAGCAGGAATGGCTGTCCTGGTAGGAAAGAAAATTTTATCCTCTGAGACCTGAAAGGGTCTTTTTTTGGTGCTTTTTTGTTTGTTTGTTTGGGGTTTGTTTGTTTGTTTGGGGTTTTTTGTTTGTTTTTTTTATTTGGGTTTTTGGGCTTGGTTTTGGTTTTTTTCTTTGTTTATTTTTTGTTTGGTCTTTTTCATTTGTTTGTTTTGTTTTCCTATTCAAATGTGTTCACAATCTCTCCTAATCATTGGAAACAAAATGCTTTACTGTAGTGATCTTTTTAAGTTACCTGCGTGTGCTGCAGAGCAACCCCTTTGAAAACTGAGTGTTTCTAAGGTCTTGTTTCTCTCTGATCGGAAGCAAATGAAAACAACTCCTGAGGATTTGTTCTTTGTTAAAAAAGCAGCTGTCCTCTCACCCGTGATCCTTGGGATTATTTTTAATTTGGACGAGGGAATCCTTCATCAGTGGAGTCTCAGAGTCTTTATTGTGTAAATGCCATTTTCCTCGCTTGCTTATGCAGCGTGTGCCTGACGATCCCTCATTAAACAGCAGCAGAATAGAAGCTTCTCTCTTAAACTCCCATTTCCTTGATGCAGTTTCTCCCTGTTACAACCAGCTGCTAGGATTCAAAGGGAATGCTTGTTAGTTTTGCCATGACAGTGCTCCTTCTGTGACCAATTGCCCGAGACGTCTTGATGCGGTAATCCTTGGAAAAACCAACACGTATTTCCCACACAAGGGCAAATCCTTTCCCTTCTCCCACGTTCTGAGGATGATTGTAGCAGTGAGCAGCTGGAAGATGAAAGCTCCATAGCTACGGAGGCTGTAATTTGTAGTAGCACGTCAATCTGGTTTCTTACCCAAGGAAAAAGCACGTTCTTTTTTTTGCCTGTAGCATCCGAATGCTACGCTTTCTGCTGCGTGGCAATGCTGTCCCAGTGCTCCCCGGGATGCTTATCTCTCTGGGCTCTCCAGCTGGTGGCAGTGGTTTACAGCTTGAAGAGACTGCACCTGGAGTAAGGGTTAGTGAGCTGAGCTGATAGCAAATCAAATCCCTCACCTTTCATTTCCGAGCCGCAGAAAACAGAGTGAAGCGGTGAGGTGTGAAAGGAGCCCCGGTGTCGAAAAAGGCAACGTGGAACATTGTGGTGTAGAACAAATCAACAAACAACATTGGTATTTTCACTTGTAAAATCCAGTTAAGACAATTAATGTAGAATGAGAGAGGAAAATGTATTATTCTAGTGCCAGCATACTTTCCAATCCCTTTTGTCACCAACTAGTTTGTTTCTTCGTTGGAGATTACAAAGTGAACATGAAAATCCTCACGTATGCTATGGAAAAAAATACCTATAATAAGCTTTCTTACAGATTTTAATATATCAGTAATTATTTTCTTTTCTGTTTCTGATCTTGCTGCCTTAGCAAAAACAGCTGAACAGACATTTTATGTTGGAATTAGCAGACTGAGGCAGGTATTGGAAAATGTGATTGTGGAAAAACCAGGCTCTAGATGAACTACTGTTGTGCAGCTGCTAAACACTGAAAAGGCAAGAAAGAGTCCATGTGAACTGGAAATGCAAGAATCGACCCCAGGGGTTTAAAATAGGTTCGTCCAAACTTTGCTTTTGTTGGTTCATCCACTCACAGAGTGTGATTCATAACAATTCTTTAGGTCAACGCTTGGGTTGTTGAGTTTTCATCTGGGGGACCGTTAGAAGGATGTTGCCTAATCCTGGAGGAAGGCCATGGTTTTGGTGAGGAAGGTGTGTAATCAAATTGAAATGGATGGAAAACAGTGAGGAAAAATAATGTATTTGATCCTGCTTGTTCTTCCCAGCCAGTGAGTTATCTTACAGAGATTCACTGCAGTACTTATATTCTCTTATTCATAGACTCATAAAATGGTTTGGGTTTTGGAAGGGACCTTTGAAGGTCATCTAGTGCAACCCCAAGGACATCTGCAGCTAGAGCAGGTTGCTCAGAGCCCCGGCCAACCTCACCTGGAAAGGTTCCAAGGATGGGGCAGCGACCACCTCTCTGGGCAACCTGGGCCAGGCTCTCACCACCTTCAACATGAAACATTTCTTCTTTTTCTCCAGTCTAGCTGGCCTCCCAGCAAAGGTGCTCCAGCCTTTGGATCATATTGGTCACCTAAACCCAGTACTTCTCTATAAAACATCCGTGAACTCAGGCAAATGTGAGCAGCATTTCTAATAGTGCTTATGAGTTCCTACAGTCCTCCTCACTGTGCAGTGTCAAGGGACATCTGTAGATTGCACAGACAAGACAGTTGTATTTCGTGGTTATTCCTGTTGCCACTGTTCTGTCTCAACACCTTTTGTGTCCGTCTGTGCCCTACAGATTGAGGAGAAGCTTCTCAGTTACAGCAGCAGGGGCAGCAGATGATGCCATTAATTCAAGTCGTTGGTACAGAGGCTCTCTAGATTAAAAAAGAAATTATCTTGGGTAAGGAGGGTTATTTGTTATCTTTATATCATTCTGTATCCAGACTGAAAAGGCCCACCTGAGTGAAGGAAATGCTTCTCTGCTATATTATGTCATTATGTGACATGGCATCCACTTCATGAAGTACTAACAGCAGCAGCATTGCTGGTGGAAGGCCATTTCCCTTATTCCAGTTGAAATTTATTACTGATCATTTTACACTCTTTTACTTTTATTTCGGCATTGTTCTTAACTTTAATGGTCCCCTTCCCACTGGTGGTTACCACCTAGAAGTATGCACAGATACCATTCATACTGGTGACTCAATAAAACCGATATTCCAAGTGTTCCTGAACTCTGGAGCATCTTAATAATTCTCTTCTGCATCTCCTGCATTCTATATTAATCTTTCTGGAGGGGAATGACTGGATCTTTGAGAGGTCATCCTATGCTTTCTGTATTAATGTTGTGTTTCCTTCTAAATCTACGTTAGTTGTAAAAAAAATCTACTCTATCTGGTAACTGTGAGAATGGTTTTGTGCTCTCATGTTTGTATGAAATAGCATTTGTGACTAACCAGAGGCAAATACTTTTTCACCACCTTAGATGTGGATTTGCGTGAGAGCACAAACTTGGAATAAAAGTGTGCTGTACTTCTGCATACATTTACATTTCACTTCTTAATGAACATACAGTAATTGCAGGTTTCCTTTTTTCACTTTGAAGACATGATCTTGTTTGGATAGATACCTGACCTAACCCGTCTTGGATTTAGTCCGTCGTTTAGCTCTGAATCACCACTCGCACCAACACAGAGCTTCAGAATCTCATCTGAAGTGTTGTTCTGTGGTAAAGGCATAGCTCAAAAATTTCTGTTTGTGAAAAGTAGAAAACGTAACCAGAGCAGCTGTCCCATTTTTCTGCACCTCAGGCCCTGCCCTCTGTGGGGAAATTGTACCTGTTCTTTCAGGGAGCTCTGGGGCTTGCAGCGTAAACCAAAGTGACTGGTGCAGCATCCCTTGAGATTTTGGCTCCCTTTGTCACCTGCTTCTGAAGTTACCACTTGTTACTACCTAGCCTGGGACACTAGTGTTGTGTAGCGTAGTCTTTTAAGAAAACAAAGATGGAAAAAGCCAAAGGGGTCAAGTCATAACAGAAATTAGTGAAATAAATGTTACCAGTCAGATGAAAGCAAGCAGTGTAAGAGGGCTGGCTAAGTTCAACAACCAAGTTCTTCCATATCTTGCTGGAATAAGGTGCTGATATTTTGTATGAAGTTACTAGATAAACATCGAAAGATGTCAATAAAGACTAAATGTGTGCTTATTTTAGGTAAAACTTGTGTTCTGTCAATGCAGATAATTAAAAACTGTGAATCGTTTTTCAGTCAGGGATGAAATTGTGACAATCACTGTAACTTTTTGGGTGGTATCATGTGAAAAGCGTCGGCAACGGAGCTTAGGCTGTGTCTCCAAGAGATAAAACAGCTGTTTCATTCTCTCTCTGCCTACAGCCACTCTTCCTTTGCATTTGCAGTGACTTGAGGAGCCTGAACTGAGTCTTAAATCAGCACTGCTTTAAGGCAGAGGTTGGATGACGTGACATACAGGGTTCCTTTCCAACCTAAGCCTGGTTTTCACTCCATGTGATCCGGTTTAGTCCACTCTGTAAATACATTCAATCCTCAAAAGGCTCTTTCCAAGATTAAAAAACGTGTCCACATTAGAATCTAAGACAAAACAGATGTTGCCCTTTATACCTATTTTTTTTGTTGTAGCTGATCCCAGGATCAGTGCTGAAGCTTCTGGTGCAGGAAGTGCATCCGAACTCTTTGGTGCTAGAGATCAGAACTGACTCTTCTCTTTTCAAGGTCGTCTCCATTAGACAGAGGACAAGAATTTCACTTTTAAAAGGCTTTTAGATCAATGCTTTTATATGTCTAGGTCCAAAACTGAGGATGTCCTTAAACTGTAGCTTTTGCTGAGATGAAGATTTCCTGCCCCCCCAGACCCACTCCACCTACCACAAAACCAGTACTTGTATGACTTGTTAGAGATTTTATTTTCAGAGACATCTGTACTTGAAAATGTCCAGAAACACTCAACTTCCAGACTCTTGGTTTTCTAGCCCTAATAAAACCAGTTATCCATTTGTAAATATCCACCTTTATTTGCATGCTAAAAATCCATCCTATCCTGACTCGTTGCTTTCTTAGCCCATTTGATCTCCACCTCACACCTAAAATCAGTTTAATTTTTACTAGCTGAGTGTTCACTGTAAATGCTCACTGTTCTCTTTCTAAAGGAACAGAAGGCTGAAAGCAGAGAAAGCATGAAATTCATTGGACTGCATTTCTTTAGCAGCACTAAATCCTGATTTATATGTTAATGCCGCTTCTCCATTATACTCTCTGTTGATAATTTCTAGATACTAGAAACTGGAGATGGTGTTTTCAGGACTACATATAGTTCTGATTTTATTTATTTCCCCTTCCCTCCTCAATATCCTGTAGATAACTTACATACCTAGCAAATCTTGTGATTCTGTGGGAAAAATGTATGTAATTGAATAAAAAACCATGCAGATAGTCATTCCAGAAGAGATTTGTAGGCTTACCTATTCCAGTGTCTTGTTACCAGCAGTGTATACATAGGAAAGACTAAGAATGGGGCAAGATTACTCCTTTGGGGTTTCTTTTTTCCCCTTCTGGCAGTTTGTGTCTTGGAGACTCTCTGGGGCAGAAGCAGCGTCTCGTGTTTAATAACTATGGATTGTTATTCTCTGGGTTTGCCCGGTGACTTTTTGATCTTATGCAAAGTATTAGCCACAGAGATTTTCTCAGCTTAATTACCATTTTGTTTGCATTAAGCCTGTTACCTCTGAGTTTCACGTGAGGTTTCTGGTTCCTGTTGGAAGGCATTTTGGGCCGTTGGTACCTCTTTCACTTTCTCCACAGTACTCTTGATTTTTATAAGCCTACATATCCTTCATCAACTGCCTCGTTTTCCAGGTTTAATAATCTTAGTCTGTTTCTCCTCTCCTCATTTGGAAGCCTCTAATGAACCTTATTCCCTCTATAAATACTTTTCTTTCCCTTTTATCTCCTTTTTGAGATGGGAGGACCAGAGTAATGCGTAGTATCGAAGATGAAAGCGCATCACGGAGTTATACTGTAGAGTAATGGCATTCTCTCTTAAAATCTGTATTTCTCTCCTATTAATTCCTACTATTTGATGTATTTTGCCGACCTCTGCTGTGCACTGAGCTGTTATTTTCATAGAACTGTCTGCAGTGACTCCACGATTCATTCCTGAGTAGCAATTGTCAGCTCAGAGTCTATCATTTATATGTAAAATTGATGCTGTTCTCCATATGCAGCAATTTACATTTATCTACATTGACTTTCATTTACTGTACTAGTGCCCAGTCATTCAATCTCTTACGGTCCTTCTGCAGTTCTTTACTGTAAGCCCCTGTCTTTAAAATCCTGAATAATTCAGTAGCGTTTGCAAACATTGTCACCTCGAGATTCACCCTCTTTTCCAAGCCATTAGAGATTGGGCCAACCAGCGCGGATGGCGGATGGAGTCGACTGTGGAAATTAATGGGTTTATCCTGTTCTCTCTGATAATGATAAAGACACAAACTTCACCAAATCCAGATTACAGAGCTGTGATTAGACCTGAAGAACAGAAAGGACAAAATAATTTCTGGTAAGGTAAGAGGCGAAGCTCTTATTGTGGCCGTGATGTAGTTCATGTGGATGTTCAGAGCTGTTCTGGGGCAGAATTTGTCTTATCCTTTTATAGGAATAAACTTGGCAGAGAACTTCCTTTTTTGTTCTTCTAGTTTTAGATTCTATTTAGCTTTTCAAAGTCAGTAATAGATGGCATTAAAATGTTACAAGGCAATCCAACTCCTTTTTTTTGGTCTCTTTTTACAGTTGACATAGAGATGCTATCAATCACACATCAGCACTGCTGAATTAGCAATTGGTGTAGCAATTATGGAAATGTTTAGTTTGTCTCTGTACTGACCTTTGAGTACTGTGCCCCCTTCTCATAAAAATGTGATCTCCTTGTCTGCACAAAGCACGGAATAGGAGAGAAGGCTGGTGGTGGATTTGTAGGAAGAGGGCTGGGCTGCTTGTACGTGGAGAGCGTGGAGAGGCAGAGGAGCCTGAGCAGGAGGCAGAAATCTGTAGTGCTCGCATGGGACGTGATGTTAAAGTTATACGAGGTGAGCAGGTTGCCAGTTTTTACAGTAAGTTGTTACACCTTGTTGAACATGCAAGTGAGAATAGTTATCTGGGAACAAACCCACTGTGAACACCTACCACTAACACGTTTGTGTTTAGGCTTTGTAGTGTTCTTCCAATTTAGTATATTTTAAAGTACAGAGAATTATCAAGGGCTCCCCATCAAGATCCTTGGTATCTTACTGGAGAATTCAGAAAATACAGATAACTTCCTATTCATATTCTACATGGGTCTGTTTGCTTACAGAATATTTTGCCATCAGCCACTTCTAAGCTCAGTGGACCTCGGCAGTGTGTGTCTGAGCAGGTCTGAACTGCATCAGTGAGTAACCGGATGAGTAAACAGACATTTCATGGATAGAGAGGCCAGAAGCAGAATGTAGCTGAACTTAAAAGACCAGACAGTCTATGACATGGAAATCAAAGCATGACTACTACATGTCTGTGCTATGATGTTCTACTTGCTGTGTAGTGTGTGGGCCCTTTGGTCCCTTTTTCCTGTTTGACTTAGGGCGTTCTGCAGAAAGCAGGACAGTCATCTCACAGCATAGGTAAGAGGAGTGAATTTACTTCAAGGAAAAACCACAGTTCCTGGTCAGACAGGGATAAAAATTAGATGTAGTGGTCCATGAAGGTGTAGATTATTTAAGAATATTAAGGAATGTAAAAAGTCTCAGACTGCAAATCCGAGTGTTGGGTCACTGTTACCCCATATGAAAGGAGTTCCTGAGAAACACAGCGTTGGGTTTCAGCTGATAGCTTATGGGGGAGGTGGGGGGGGGGGGTCTCAAGGCTTGGAATTTTTTTTTTTTATTTTAGAGACCTCTTTTTAAACAAGAAATCCAGGCCTGATGTAAAAATTGTAAGGGTGGTAGTAGACCACATCTCTTGGGTAGCTAATCCTGTAGTTAATTTTCCTCATTCCTAAAAATTTTCACCTTCTTTATAACCTGAATCCATCTGGTTTTAGCCTCTAGCTATTGGATCCTATTATAACTTTCTGGAGTTAAAGATTTTATTTAATAATCACTTCATTTTTCATAAGCCCAGATCTTACCCAAAATGAACCAAACCTGAATTTCTGTAAGGATGAGAGTTAGCTTATTAAAGACTGATTCATGCAAGGAAGAATTTAAGGGTTTGTATATGGACAGTGCTCTGAATTATCTGCCCACAAGTCCCTCATCATCTGCTCGTTCACCTCTCTGCTTCTTAGTTCTGTAAGTTGCTTCCCAATACACACAGTATAATGCTCTTATTTCTTTTTAAAGTTCTCATTCACCTGTGGAAGACAGAACCTACTGTTTCTAGAGTACCGTGTTTACCAGCGTGTGTTTAAATTAGATGGAAACACTTAAATTGAGAAGGAAAAAAAAAAAAAAAGAAAAAAAGAAAAGCTTCTTCTTTTCCTTTAAACCATTTAATCCTACAAACACCGAGTGTGGTAAGCTGATAATTTTAACCTGTGGTGGATAACAGACCACCGTTGTGGTGTTTGCCTTTATACACAGAATAACAAACTAGATAATGAACGAGGATCTCTGGAATCGCTTGCAGAGGGAGTTTGGAAAGTACAGGAGAGATTCCCATCTCCGTCTTCACTATAATCTTAAACTGGAGCGAAACGTGTGTTGGTTGTGCTTTCCATTTTCTTCAAGACAGGGCTTCTCTTGACAAGAACCTCAGTAAACACCCCTGATCTCAGCCTAGGCAGGAACGCTGTAGCCTCCCCCTCCTCAGAACCCTGCTCTGGGGACTAGAAGATTTTCCATCTGCAAATCACCGTTTCACAACCTGAGGTACTTGCATCAGCTTTCAGGAGGCTGCCTGTATTAGACAGATCTTCCAGTACTGCACACAATTTGCAGGTGCTTTAGTTGACTTAAATCCCCTATCACCAGAGGATAAATCGTTGAGGCCTCGTTGTCGTCATCTGTCATCTTTGACCTCTGACTCCTGCTCCTTCTGCTCTAACCATTTTCCCACCTGCTTCGTGTATCACCGTGAGCCAAGGTGACCTCTGGATGGGGCTACTTTTGGTAATAGCATCCTGTTGTAATAAATAAAAATTCCTCTTCCGAGAAAATTGACTTGTATTTGAAAGGAGTCCGCTATGGGTGGTGTATCGGGCTGGATGCAGTTAATTTGGTTTTCTCATTTTCCCTGCTTTTTGCAGTACTTATCTTGGTGGATTAGAATTATTTTTATATTGGACTCCTCGTGAACATTTATTATTTCAATTCGACGACCCCGTGCTACATATTTTTACTTGGCATGAGTATTTTCACTAAATATGTTTTTTTTTCTTGCCATGTTAGACAAACGGTGTTCAGAGCTTACGTGTGCATTTGCAGAAGGGTTTGCAATTGAGGTCTTTTTGATCCGTAGAGCTCCTCACAATGCTTTGACCCGCTGCCTTTCTGTAGCTTAGCTATGGATGGAATCTTACTGCCTGCTCCGATCGGAGGTGGGCATTGTTCTGTTAGGTGGCCCTTTTTATAAGCAGGCAGTTGACAGATGAAGCAGCATAAACCCGTGCTGTCTAAACCCCCAGACCTGTGACCTGAAGCAGTACCTGCTTGGCCATCTTCCCCGCGGTGGCGGAGGCACCTGGCCTGTTTCCCGCAGAGGAGCGATGCCGGGCAATTTTAAGGTGTGACGTCATAGCATCTTCCTTACAAACGTGCAGCTCGTTTCTAGAAGCAATTCAGATGTGCCTGCTTTACATCATTCCCTCCCCGCCCGTCGTCTCCGGGTTTAGCGATGCTTCCTGAGAGCGCGCAGCCCTGCAAACCGTCGCCGTTTGAATTATTTAACCTAGCCGTGCCCGAGCTGTGCAAAACCGGGCTGGGGCTTCTCGGTGTCTCAGCAGCTGCCTGCTGCTCTCCTCGCCTGCAGCCCGTCACCACGGCCTTGCCCCTTTCCCACCCAGCACCCGGGAGGGATGAGGGTCTCCTGCCCTACCTGCCCGTCTCCGGGTCGCTCTGAATCTCTTATTTGCGTTATTCGGATCAAATACAAGTCGTTCCGTTGGCCGGCAGCCCAGTTTCTTCCTAAGCATCGCGGGTTAGAGGCTGCAGTTCCTACAGCACAAGCCTGGGATTCAACGGCAAAGCCCCTCGGCACTGAATTGATTGAAGGTAGACGGGGAGGGGGAGCTCAGCTGTCCAGCCGCTCACTATTGGCTTCTTATTACAGCATTCTCCCCTGAGAGGCTCTCTGCGTGCTCGTTCACCCCCTCCTCCTCCCAGCCCCCTCCTTGCCTACCCCTTCATTACTGATGCACGGCGAGCGGCGGCAGCGGCAGCCGCCACGCTTGTCACGAATCAGAGATTGCAATGAGCTCATCCTTTTCTCTTTGCAGCTTTGGAACTGCCCTGGCTTTATTGCTCTTCTTGCTGCCCGCACACAGGCAGCCCCAGACGCTGAGCCCTGAAAGCTCCCCATCGCTTTCCGCCCATCCCGGCTTTCCGGCTCTCCTTTTCTGCCATTTTCCTGCTTTTTAGGTACATTTTGTAGATCCATGTTTTCTCTGGTTTGGTTTTCACATCTGCTCTGGACTCTGGCTGAGCCAGCACGGCGGATCGTGTTTTTCCTCGATTCTTAGCAAGAGATGCTGTTCTCTTTCTGAGCGACTGACGGGCGTTGCTGCAGGCGGCCAGCCCAGCCCAGCCCAGCCCGTTTCAGAGACCCGAGGCTGGCTCTCCTCATCTTGGCACTTGTGGCAATTGAGGTTCGAAGCCCGTTCTCCTCACGCTCTGGATACGTACGACTTGCTGCTGATGGAAGAAGGGGTACCTTGCAAAACCCCAGCTGCCAAGCTCACACCACCCGTCAAAAAGTCCCAGGACATGCATGACGAGAGAAGCAAGCTGGTGAATGAGTATGCATGTCGGGTGCTGGAACTTCTGGGAATGGGGCATCGCCTGTTTGTGCCTCGGCTGCTCGCGGTGAGATCACGTTTTCTTGAAATTAATTCATTGCCAATTTGCCATCTTCCCTCCCAAACCTCCTTTACCTCCCAGGACACCGAATGGAGATGGAAAGACATCTCTTATTTTTTTTTTTTTTGCTCTCGGCTTCTCATAATCCACCTCCTAAGCACCGAGTCTTTTTCCTGTTAGCTCAGGAGGTCTGGACGCTAGTCCTGCTCGTGGGGATCAGTGCCACTCCTTAGCTAGCTTGGAGGGTTCACAGCCAGGGCTACCTTCTAAAAAAATAAATTTCCCTAAAGCCAGGAATGCTTTTGTTCTCCACCCTGTAGTGATTTCAAACAAGCGGAATGCCCTGTCTACTTCTAGATGCTGATGGAAAGAGCATTAGTGCTCAGCATTTCAGATTTTATACTTGTGACATCAAAGGTCAGTTTTAAACACTGACCGAAAAAAACCCAGGCTGTGTTGATGTATCTCGGGTCTTGGGCTGTTGCTGTGTTTCATTTTGAAAAGGCTGTTTGTTGGTACGTGAAAAAAGTTTAAAATACACGCGCGGAACGATCCGGGAAATAAATTGTTAAAGGTTTTTTTTCCTCTGTCATGGCAAATGATGTCCGTGTGTGAAATGGCCTGAAATCGGTGTGGCACGTTAGGGTACAGAGATGTCTGCCTGTGTCCTTCCTGCTGCTGCCCAAAGCAGGCTCAAACCCCCAAAGCAGGCTCAAACCCCCCCAACCAGGGACGAATCCCGAAGTCGGGAGGCAGACCTCGCTGAGCCTGCTCTGGGGGGGGTATTGTAACTCGGGGGCACGCTTGGGCGATGGCATTGTGCACCGGAATGCCGTTTGTCTGGGATGCCTGGGAAGAGAGTTCTTTCCATTTCCTAGTGGGCTGTGGCTTTCCTTTATTTCCCCACCCTGGGCTGTAGTTACCCGCTGCCACCCGTGCAGCGCCTGCCTCGCGCTGCTGGCTCCGGTGTTCTGCAGCGTGCTCGCCGAAAGCCACGTGCTCCGCGTCTTTTAAGATGCTCGGTGTGAAAAACCAAAGGTGGGTGGTTGAACCAGTGTGTCCCTGCGCTGGAACGTCTTGGGTAAAAATAATACTCATTAAAAAAAAAAAAAAAAATAAAATCACACAGTCCCTGGTTGCTAGTAAAGCGGAGATGAATTTGTCTGTCTACAGTCATTTGTAGAGCGGAGCGTGGGGGCTGATAATGCGTGGTCGGAGCTGTTGTAGGTGTGTTGGTCCAGTTTCTCTTCAAGTGTACCCATCCTGCTGCTGGTCTCCCGGGCAAGAGCTGCCAAATCATTCTGAATTGTTTTGTGATGAGCTCTAAGGAAAGCCGGAGACAAAACCACTGAGCTCTTTCTCAGTTGACTTAATCAGCCTTTGTATCTGTTCCTCCAGGCAATCTAACATAGTTCATCACCCGGGCAGCTTAGCTTCACTGAATGACATCATATTGTTTATTAAAAAATAAAAGAAGGGGAGGGGGAGGCAAAACAATACAAATAATGCTCGTGTTACTCGGGAGTCTTGACTTGTGGAGTCAATGTGATTTCCTGCCAGGTTTTATTAGCTACATCTACCTCTTCTGACATCTATACCTTTTGACATGTGGCCCTTCCATAGAGGAGGAGAGCCTGTTACTAATAAAATTTTAAAAAAATCTCTGAGGACCAAGAATTTGTACTTTAATGGGAACTGAAGAGACTTCAAAACCTCAGCGTTTCGGAAAATTACAAACCTGATTCTCTTTCATGCATGTAAGCTTCTCCCTCGGCTGTGGTTTGAGGAGTAAATGCCTAGGATGGGCAGAACACGCACCGTTGTAGCTGTGCGTGAGAAACACCATCTATAACCTTCCTGCCAGCCTTAGAAAAATTCAGCTCACCTCCTCACTGCGTCGGCAAACTGGGAGGGCGAGCGAGTGAAACAGCGCTGATTTGGTGCGGGGTTATCCCCTTTGGGATGGCCACGGGTGGGTGAAGGTAGGAGATTCCTTGGTTGCGCTTACCCACGTTAGTGAGGATTTCATTTGGCAGAAGGAGCATCACCTTTGTGAGCCTGAAGCTCCGTAGAAGGGGCGGTGAGATTTTGAGCAGAGGGATGCTACCGGGCGTACGCAGGATTGGTGCCGTGTTTATAGATGCCAACTCATTGTGCTCTGGTTTTTTGTTGTCCATAATGCTCGTGCACCAAGCTGGTTTACAGAGAGCACAGATTTTATTTAGGGGAAAAAAAAAAGAAAAGGTTTTGACTGTGTAGCTTTCCCAGCAAAGAGATGTCCGTAAGTGATGCCAGTAAAAGGAGCCTTTCGACGTACTCTGCTAGAAGTGTGTGCCAGTGTAACTGCAGCAGCGTAGCTTTACCCACCAAGCTGTCCTGGATCCCAAGCTCACCCACCCTCGTGCTCCTTGGCAGCACAGAAAGTCCACTTCATCCTCCTGGAGCCACCAAACCAGTGTCAGGGCTGTGGCTCGTGCCGAAGTGCAGCACAGGGCTCAGCCTTGCAGCATTGCAGTCTTGGGGCTACCAGTGGAAGAGGACCTGTCAGCTCAGAAATAAAAAAAAGCATCATTTTGCATTGCATATCTTCTCAAAAGAAATGAAAAAAAAAATCGCTGTGAGGATACTTGTAAGCATTTTGAATTGAACAGCAGCAAATTAGATAGTGCAGCACAGTAGGGCTGGATTCTTCTCAGCCTTTAACTTGGTCTTGTTGCTGGCACGCGTTCATTAAAGCATGAAACGGGCAGTTTATGCTCACTAACCTTCTGTAGGAATTCTAAATATATTTAAATGTATTTACACTGTGTACATGGAATTCTATGGAAATGAGTAGTTTTTATCTATTTGTTTGAAAGAGGAAGAATTAAATTCAGGAATTTTAGTGTGGTTGATCCAAAATTTCTCCTGCTGTATGAGTTCCCAGGTGGGAATAGGGAGTTGTAGTTGATATAGTCAGTAATAAATGAGACTGCAGATTTAATAATTGAAGGCAGAGAAATTAAATTAAAGGGGGGAAAAAAAAGCCAAGGCTTTGTCCTTTGTCTTAATCACACTTCCCCAAATATTTTGGGGAAATCAGTGATAACATTATTTACTTTAGAAAAATAATCACAGTTAATATCATTGAGGTCCCTCAAATTCCCTCCCTGTTTTTTTGAACGTTTGCAGTTTTTCAGAACTTTACCATTAGATTTGAAAGCTTCCCTAGGAGTTCTGTGAAAGGGTGTTCCCTTAGCTTCAGCTATTCTATATAAGAAAACTCTATGAATATATTGAAATAGTTCAGAGATGTTGGAAGGACATTCGAGGGCATGTATTTAGTCAAACTCTAGAAGGCAAGCTGAGACTTTTGGTTATAGTTCTCAGTGAGTTTCCTCATTTGCCTGGTTTTAAAAATACAATTTAACCAAAAATATGATCATTTGAGGTTGACATCTACAATAATAAAAAATGCCCCGAGTGCACAAAAATGCAATACACCTGCCAAACTTTAACTCTTGGTTCATTAAACAGAGAGACGGTGAAGTGAAGTAAGTTGTTGATGAGTTCCACAAGCTGAGTGATGCCAACCAACGAATTTACAAATCTCTGCCTGTCAAACAGCTGCCAGAAGGCTCCTGAAATGTCTTTATCATTTATTGATTAAAATCACCAAAAGGTCAAGAAGCGTTCAACTTAGGTTACCAACAGTGCTATATACTTTTTTGTGCTGCATATATATATATATATATATAAAAAACCACACATATGTATACATATGAACAACCACAGGTACCCTTAATATTGTTCTCAAAATCTTACTTTGGTTTCTTGTGATTTTAATAGTGAAATGATCTTTTTGATCAGCAGATTAATGCAATTCAGCAAAGCAGAAAGAGATGAATAGTAAAGGCTCTACCACTCATTTTATCAAACTAGGCAATGTGATGGTTTATAATTCTTCATAACTATAATCTTAGCTCAGCAGACTCCCATCACAGAAGTTCTTATTTCTGTGATTCACCGTTATTCTCAGGGGATTTTCATGGACTGAAGACTTTTCATGGTTGAGAACTCAGAATTCTCAATAGTTACAGTTTTATAAAAGTAATTTATTTTCAGGCTGTTAAAACACTATTATGTGGTTCAAGCAGAAGCCTACGAGAATTAAATTTGACTTTAAATGTTTTGTATGTAATTGCTGTTTTGCCGCCATCCTATTTGGTATTTATTTTTAAATGAAGTGCTGTGGACATAAAGGATAGGTGCATGTGCTTCTTTAAAGTTTGGCAGGATCATTTAATTGTTGATTATTACTTCTTTTAGTTTTTTATCCTCCTCTGATGTAAAAAAAAAAAAAAGAAAAGAAAAAAAAAAGTCTAAACTCTCACTGTATTCATGTTAAGTAAACTCAATGAAATACAGAATTAACATAAAAACATCTCATCAAGGCCTGTAGGAAGAATACTTGCTTAAATTCGAATAGCTCAACATTAGGATAGCTCGGCTACTAATAAAATGCTAAAACTTTGGCAAAAAGTGTGTTTAGTGTTTGTTTTGTGCTGGGAGCAACTGTCCAGAAGTCTTAATTGACAACAGCTTCCCACTCAGTTGGAAGCACGTACCAGCCAGTCTCTCGGGGAGATTACCCGTCGTTCAGCAGGAGCACCTTCTGTGTAAAGCCACCAACCATCAGCAAAGTGGGTTTTACAGGGTAGTGTGTTCATGGCCGGGTTCTTCAGAGAACGATGGGAGAGGTTGCTGCAGTGTGAGGAAGAGGAAGGGCCTGGAAGTGAAGGAGAGCTGGTCTCCCGAGAACACCAGTTTTCAATGGAATAGGGAAATCTGTTTGAATGCTGTTGTGATCACAGCTCTCAACATCACTGAGAGGAAGGAGAGAAGTCGTTTTCAGGTAAGCTGGTGATCAAGTCATTTACTGCTTTTCGCTCAACGTTATCCAGCTGAACTTTGCTGAGAAGCAGCTTGCTTGCCAGCATGGGTTTTGGCAGTGATGCTGCGTGACAGGCTGCTCCCACCGCGCTCTACAACCAGCAGATCATCTTGAGTATAGCCCGCCGTGGCTGTGAAATGGGGATCTAGTCTCAAGTGTGGCCAAAGCATACCTAACTCCAGTAAAACTGGTCCAGGAGAAGCATCCCATGAAGGAGAGGGAACGGATGTGTTGGCCATAGCTGCATCTGAT
The DNA here is from genome assembly GCA_025331215.1 of Actenoides lindsayi. Lineage (NCBI taxonomy): Eukaryota > Metazoa > Chordata > Aves > Coraciiformes > Alcedinidae > Actenoides > Actenoides lindsayi. The sequence continues at coordinate 72,465 of WTSP01008187.1, forward strand.
CCGTTAGACACCCAACTGCACCAGCTTTCCATCGACACCACATCTTGTGTCTTGTCTGATTGAGTCTCAGCCAAATAGTTCTCCTGCCAAGTTTTTGTGGACAGAACCAGATGTGACAGTTTGTGAAGCTGCGTCTTCCTCATCAGCATCCCAAAGGCAGCTTTTCTTCTGTCCCTGCAGTGATGACCCAGCAGCTTCCTTGGCTGTGAATGAAGGGAGGAGGAGCAAGGTCTGAGTATTACTGTTACTTACCTGCAGCAGCATATTGAAGTTCAGTTAGCTTTGGGAAACAATATATTTGTACTTTTAAGAAGGGATTTTACATAGTAGACATAATTATTTTCATGTAGATGAACTAGTGATGCTAGTTGGTAGGGTTTGTAAATATAAGTAAAATTTTCTCTGCATTGTAGCGATAATTATATTTATTTTTGTTTAGTTAGAACAAATCTAACACCCAAGAGCAATAGCTGCCTCATCAAGCTTCACCTCTTGCATGTCAAAGGCTGTGCAGTTTCTCCCAGTTCTCCCAGCATAGAACCAAATCTCTGGTGTTTAGCTGAAGTGTGTTTCCTGGAGAGAAGTCACCTGAAATTACAGACAGCAAAGGGCTTTGAGTGGATAAGAAGACAGTTAAGAGACACGCTGTGAAACTAGATGTATGTAATATATACATACTGTTAACAGCTGATAACAAGGCAGAAAATGACTGTTACCCGTGAGAAGGCAGAGGATGCACACGTGAAAACGGGGGTGGTAGCACTTGTGCAATTAATTCAGCAATTAGCCTTAACCAGAGGTACCTGAGGTGTTTGTAGTAGTGCCGTGATACGCAGACCCAGTCTCTGTGATACAAGATGATATATTTTTGTACCCTCTGCCCGGCTTAAAGATCTTGAAACTCACCTTTTTGAGATGACGCCCTAAACATCTTCCCTGGACGACCCGCAGTTTCCGTGAACCCTTTAAGGAGCTACCCCAAAGTTTGGTATTTCCTATCTGCCACATCTCTTGGGGTAGCCCTTGGTAAATCCGAAGTTGAATCCGTTTGTCCCTGTGAATAATATTACTCTGTCAGCAGCAGAGCTGGATTAATGTTGAATGTTTAACATCTCCTGACCTGTTGGGCTGGATAGCACACCGAGGGGTGCGGCGTTATGAGAGATGTAGCAATGAGCATGTAAAACATTTTCTGGCACGGTGTTCTTTGAGAAATTGTGTCACAGACTCCTGCACATTGACTTGCTGATGCCTCTTCTGAGTCATACGCGTTTCTGCTTCTGCTGTTCGTGTCTGCAACCATATATCTCTATATATACATTGTCTTTTTAGGGCAGCGTTGTGGGGATCGGCGACGGTCTAATGCACAAGCTCTGTAGAAAATATTACCAGTTCTCCTAGGTTTTTGTTGTTTGCCTGGGTTTTGTTGTTCTCCTCGCTGAGTGACATCTTGACAGGCTGAGCAGGATCTCCTTCTTACCCTGCAGGTATGGAAGGAGAAAATACATTAATGTGTTACAGTCCTCTGCTTGTGCTGCTTCGCCGGGGATTCCTTGGATACTCTGTCGCCTCTGTTCCGTGTGACGAGTGGTGGCTTAGGGAGCTGATTTCAAGGAGGATGTTTTTGAGCCAGCGTGAATATTGGTGGCTTGGAATACGTTCAGTAAATGAGGAATGCAGTAAAAGAGCGTGACTGCACGTTCTCGGTGTTTATGGGACTTCCCTGTGTTTCGTTGCAGACCTCCAAAGAGGACCTTCTACAAGCTGATTTTGAAGGAGCTTTAAAATTCTTCAGGGTTCAGTTGCCCAAGAGGTACAGAGCTGAGGAGAACGCCAGAAGGCTGATGGAACAGGCTTGCAACATTAAGGTAAGGGCAATCTTCATTTTCTCTCTTTCACCCAGGGGTTTTACAGGAAAAAGTAAGGTATCACATTAAGAATGTTGGTAGCCTGCAGAATGTAAAGTAATGAAATAATTATTTTTTCTCTGGGGGTGTATATTTATACACACACGGGGGTTTTTGTAGTCGAGAAAGTAAAACGCTTGGCTTTTCCATCTCTCTCTGCTTCAGTACAAGCTAATAATTTAGAAAACTCTTCATGATCAAACAGAGTCAATTATCAGAACTCGCTAATTCATAAATCGATTTATAAATAGTGATTGCACTAAACCAATTAATCGAGTGTATGATAATCACGCAAACAAAGGTCAGATGTTACTTGTTTTGACCAGGAGATGTTTATTTACAGAGCACTGCTATACAATACAACTGCATCGGGGTAGAAAGTTAGTTTTGTTTGTATATCAAGCTTACCAAGACGTGGTATCGTTTGATATTTTACCCTGTCAAAAGACAGGCATCTTTGAACATCTGGAGCACAGGTATTGGGCTTGTAATGAATGATGTCAGAGGACACTGACTGTAAGTTTTTGAAGATGGAAATCTTCTGTTAAAAACGGCCACAGGGGTTCATAAAGATGTCATTTGAACAGTCTGATGGTTTTTGCTGGGATTTTTTTGTTGGAATGAATGTATATAGTCATGGATGGGCTGAACATCTGAGCTTAAAAAGAAGTGCTTTTGTTACTTCTTGGCGTGGGAGCACTGATGGGAAATGTGTGTTTAGTGTGGTCAAATAATGGCCTGAGAACATCCCATCAGAAAGGATGCTTCTCTAACGCTTCACATTTTGTAGATCTCTTTCAGTCTATTCATTAAGCTACTTCTGTGCTGCTTAATTTCATAGTTTAATAAGCAAGGGCTTTTTCCATACTGGTTAACACTTGCTGAATTGCTGTCTTTTGTCTCTCTTTTGTCACTGTGGATGGGTTTGTGGTTTCCAGCCTGTTCTCCTGTTGGCAGAGGTGACATGCTGTAGCTCTGCTGCAGGTCTCTGACTGGGTGCTTATCTCTAGTATGGCCTCATCAGAGCATCGGCCTTCTGGTCTAGATGTAGCAAGACATTCCTCATCATTTGCCAGTTTGACTGCTGTCACTTGTGTCCTTGCTTATCAGTACATATTGTTCTTGTAACCCATTCTCTCTGTCATTTCTTCTGATGCTTCTATTTATCCTTCTTTCAGACTGATCTTAGTATTTCTCTTATGCATCTGGAGATGGTACATTAAATATGACGTAGGTAGAAGAGAAAATCACCTCATAATGAAGAAGGTTGAGAGTCATCAACGTGGCTTTACAAATGGCAAATCAAGCTTAACTAACCTGATAGCCTTCTGTCTTGGTGCATAAGGGGAGAGCTGAGAGTGTTGTTTATCTCGAGCGTAGCAAGTATAGACACTGTCTCCCTTAACATCACTGTAGGCAAACTGGTGAATTTGGACTAGGTAAGTGAACAGGGAGGTGGGTGGAAATCTGTCTGAATTGCTGAGTTCAAATGATTGTTATCAACAACAGCATGTCCAGCTGGAGAGCAGTCATTGGTGTTGTACCTCAGAGGCTGATACTGTCACCAGTAGTGCATAGCCTCTCCATTAATGACCTGCCTGGTGGGGCAGAGAGTACCCTCAGCAAGTTTGCAGGTGACACAAAGCTGGGAGGAGTGGGTGATGGACCAGGCGGGTATGCTGCCATACAGAGGGACCTTGACAGGCTGGAGGAATGAGCCAGCAGTGCAAGGAATGACCACATACACCAGTACCTGCTGGCTGGCCAGTAGCTGGCAGAAGAGACCCTGGGAGTCCTGGTGGACTGTGAGCCAGCAGCGAGCCCTTGCTGCAAAGAAGGCCAGTGGTATCATGGGTGGCACCGGGAGGAGTGTTGCCAGCAGGTCAAGGAAGTGATCCTTCTGCTTTACTGAGCACTGGTGAGACACATCTGGAGTACTGTGTCCAGGAGTGGTCACTCCAGGAGAAGAGAGACAGAGCTACGGTGGTGAGAGCCCAATGAAGGGCTATGGAGATGATTAAGAGACTAGAGCATCTCTTTTATGAGGAGAGACTGGGGATGTTCAGTCTGAAGCAGAGAGGGCTTAGAGGGATGTTGTTGATGTAGATGAATGCCTGGTGAGAGGGACTAAAGAACTGGGAGCTCGGCTTTTCTCAGTGGTCTCCAGTGGACAGACAAGAAGCAGTGGGCACAAAATGAAATATAAGAATTTATAATTAAAAGCTATTTACTTATTCATTTATTTATTCACTTCAAAGATGATCAGACACGGGAACAGGTTGCCCCAGGAGTTCGTGGAGCCTCCATCTGTGGAGGTACTCAAAACACAACTGGCCCTGAGCGATCTGCTGTAGGTAACCCTGCTTGGAGGGGCTGCTTGAGACAAGATGTTCAGCAGAGCTGCCTTCCAACCACAATTATTCTGTGATTCTCTAATTAGATATTATAACTGTGGTATTTATTTACAAACAGGAGCTAATAATCACGGGAAATGCTCAAATAGGAAATTACAGTCTTGATGATCATCACTCAGAGTGGTCCCAGGGAATGCAGAGGTTTTATGAAGAGTCTGTCTTGTTGAATGCAGCAAAACTTGTTCTGTACAAAAAAAACCCAACCAAACAACAAAACCCAAGATCCTTAAACCTGGGTTTTTTTCTGCTGTATGAATGAGGCCCTGTGTGTCTTTCAGATGCTTCTCACTTCTCTATTAGTATTTCTAGACTAAACACCAGATGTTTTTAGTAAGCATCACACAGTAAGTGCCAGGGAGTATTTTCTTTACATTTCTCAGCTAATTACCGAGGCATAAAAATCTGAAAACACAATAATGGTGTGGCCAGGTTTCGTACTCTTGGTTCATCTTTTCCAGTGTTTGTCTTTTCTTTTTTTTTTTTTCCCACATTACTGCAAAATAACTTTTAAGTTCAACTCATGATTTCTGGACCTAACCCGTGGATTTTGTAGCGTTAGTTTTATTATCCCATTTTTTAACTAAGAAGAGTTGGCACCAGCCTCTCCCTTGAGAACAGTTCTGCAAGTACAAAGAAAAAAGCTCCTATTCATTGAAAATTGTATGTAAAATGTGTTAGAGGATGTCTTGTTCAGTTGAGGACTGTCCATGGTGATTACCCATCAGGTCTGAATTTTGATCTTTCACCAGTGAGGAGGAAATCACTGTGCACAAGGTCGGTAGAATTAGAAATAATAGTACTAATTCCCAGCAGCTAATTGTTGGGTCATACTCCATGGTTTAGGAACGTGTTGGGAACTAATTCATATTATGAAACAGTATACCCGAAGAAACTTCCCTGTGGTTTTTGGCATATCCATGTTACATGCATATATGCAAAATTAGTGTCCTGCTAATACCTGGCTGATGGATTAGAGCCAACATTTGTAGAGCTGAAGATCTATTCAGGTGGAAGAGACTGAATCTGTGAAGGGTGAAAGAATCTGCTGAGACTTCAAGGCAGATAGAGCCCAACATTGCACACATTTCCCAGCTCAGGAACAGTTGAACAGAGGAGAAAGACATAAATTCTCTGAGTAGGGTGTCAGATGCTGATTTAAGGGTTAGTGAAACTTAATAAAAGAGGAAAATATGGAGGTTGTGAATGGGGGACTGTCCTCCTTTGTTTCCTATTAGTTGTCTAATCTAGAGTGACCACACCTTTCATTTTGTGATGGCCTTTACAGAGTTTTCTCCCAAAGTAGTCATTGACAATTACATCTGTAAAAACAGGTTTGAGGATGATAATTTTCTACCTGACCAGAGCCAGCTGCATATTGTCTCTAGAATAAGGAATTACCCAAATTTCCTACTTCCTAGAATGATGATCAGTGCTTTTTGTACTCATGCTTTTGAGCAAGGGAAGGCTTCTGGTCCTTCTCTTCTCTTCTCTTCTCTTCTCTTCTCTTCTCTTCTCTTCTCTTCTCTTCTCTTCTCTTCTCTTCTCTTC